>JAXQIY010000052.1:0-13582 GCA_037041695.1 Irpex sp. PG99-01B2
ACTCTATCCATCGCTCTCAACACTCCCATCGTCGTCCCCGCGTGTCTCCTCGCTGTTCTATCCGACGTGCGCATTGATTACTCCAACGCTCCGTCTTGAGTAGTTTGTTGTAGTCGTGACATCGCGAACCTCCACATCTCGCTATGGTTATGAAAGCGCAAGCACTCCCACTCGTCAAAAAGACCACCATGCTCCCCCCACCTGACCTCAACACTTCGCTAGAAATGAAGGTAAGCCCAGTCTATTGGTCCGCATACCACCAAACTGACCTCATTGATATTGAAAGCCCATCCCGGTTCAATGTCGCGTTGATATACGACTTCCAGCATTCCCAATCTCGCGTCTCGAACTCTACGAATAGATGCTACGCATATGGCATCTGAATGTTGAATATTTGTCAATGCACCTCTTTTGAGGTTGATGGCGATGTGACTTACATCGGTCTGGTGCTATGGCTGCAATCGCGCCTCGGGCAAATTGAAGTTTTGGCACTGGTTGGCGCTCAATGAGATATACGAGTCTGGAGCTTTTGAATAAGACAAGGAGCGGATCAACACTAGCTGCTTCAGCAACTGGGGAGGTACCAGTGGAGGCCAACGGCGCAAGAGTAGGAAGACTATCCTTGGTCGCCGTGCTAAGCTGAATCTCAGAAACGACAGTCTTCGACCGTTTATATCAAGCTGACAGTTTATCATTATATCACCGCTCACCTGCCTCCCTGGTCATGTCTATGCCCCGTTAACCAATCTGAGTAGTTCCGAGCTAGCTCAGTAAACCACTGAAGGAGTTCGTTTTCCGCTATCGGCATCAGAAGTAGTCAGCATGGCAATATCACAACCCGGTCCGACTATGACTTCCATACCTAAAGAATCTGCCCGGGGTTGCTCCAGATCTTCCGTAGTTGGCCTGAGATTGCATGGCGAAACATGCACCTCCTAATTACACTTTGAAAGAGCTCTAGTAATAGCCTAGTCACGCCCCCCAGAGGCATTATGAACCGCACGCGCGTATGGTACGCAGATTTTATTCTGTGGCGGTATGGTGTAGGGTAAATTCAATTGTACGAGCCTGAGTGCCAGTGCCAACTTGAAGTGGTTCGACATTCGACAAGACGGCACTGTGCGCTGATGCGCTGATGCGCTGATGAGCAATCTCGGAACTCGGATCATCGCGTCCGGCGGCCCCTTGGTACTGGCGTCTGAAATGTATAGTATCCTCTGAGCCTATCTGAGCCGTAAGGTCGTTGTGGTATCACACCAAAAGAACATAGCGTGAAACGCTAATCATCTACCCTTTCGAAATGCGACGGGCCAGTCAGTATCGTGCTTTACTCCGACTTGGCGCCATTTTCTAACCCATACAGCTCTCTAGGTAGCGCCGACTCAACCGACACGCTTTCCAGTTACTGACAACTTGAAGAGCTAGACTGATAGGAAATATTACTTACAATGCAGGCATACGTGGTCAGAATACATTGCTCCTCGAAAGAGCGGCTGACCAGTGAAGCTAGTGAAGTTGCGCACTCAAGTGCAAGCACTGTACAAACAGTGGAATAATATGGTATCGTGCGACATTCAACGTCAACCGTAACACCATCTTGATGTCGTATCCTTCCGTTCTCCTTCTTCACTCGCTCGGACAGCTCGCGATGGACTCAGATTTGAGATCCTCACGCCCAGCGACGGAATCGAGTCCTCGGCCTGAGTTGCGCAACAAATCCGAACTTGTGCGATATGTCGGTCAAAAAGTGAATTTGAGAGGTGCACTACCTGTTATGATGCAGAAGGTACGTTTTGACCTTCCCGATATGTATTGTAGCTACTTATACTTGATGACGCAACTTAGAACTCTACATTGCTTGTTCAGACGGCAGACCGCAAAACTCTTCAAGTTGTCGTCGATAGCGTTGTAAGTAGTCTTTTCGTTTCTATTTGAGACCTACTAAACCTGGCTGAAGGCCCTTCCGGTCATGGGCGCAGCGGTGGACGTCGTTGGCGTTGTTTCTACCATGGAAGAACTTCAGGCCGTTGAGTTCCGAGTGCCCAGCAGCCATATATAGCCCATGGTGTAGCGATGAAAGAATATCTGTCTCGACTTGGTCTGTCCATCAATACGTTATTGACTCATTACGCTCTGCTTGAGAATGCGATATTCAGAGGCCCGCAGAGACGCCGTAGACTCGGATATGAATCTACTTTATGAGGAATTGGCAGAACTGAAGCCCGCCCTCGCTATAGTCTAAAGGATTGCGTCAACAGATTATAGGGCCACATCTATGTCGATGGCTTTGATGTGCTGCGTACTGTTATCATTTGTACACGACGAGAGCAACAGCTGAGTCTGATGCAATGAGTTCAAGACTTATACTGATGTGCATCCGAGGCTACTAGTAGTATCTCGTTTCATAACAACATTCTTGCGACAAACTATATAGCAGGAGTACTACCAGGTTGGCAACATGTACGAACTTATGGACAGAAGTAGTTAGCATTGTAAAACCATCTCTATGCTTGACTCCGGAACAAATCTGTGTGCGGGCAACGAAGGCGCGATCGCGTCCTCTTAAACACGCCGATGTCTGATTTGACCCATAGAGACAAAGTGCCTTCACTTCTCTCCCCAATAGCATGCATATCTCCACCGTACCAAAACCCTATACCACTCAAAGTCGAGTGACCACCTTCCAGGAGTGTATGTGTGTTACTCGCCCACCGACCCACAAGCCGCTTCTCCTCCAGCCGGTCCCCGGGAGTCGCAACCAGAGGTCCGAAGGTCTTCAACGCGATCGTTTCCAGATAAACAAGGCTTTGCAACCCAGTGTACCACAGATCAAAGCGAACCCAGATGGGCGCGGTCGATGCTTGGGTGTCCTGCCAGCGGGATACTGTCAGACACATCGAACGAAAACATGAAAGAGACATTATGACTCACCCAGGATCGTGCAGCAGTCGCTGAAGGTAAGAACTCTTTTATTTTAAGGTGCTTGACATTGGGGGAGAACGATGATAATTCACTGAGGAAGAGCTCATCGCCACTGACGATATCTGCTACGAGATGTTCTATCTTGGGACGAGGCGGGGCAATAGAGAAGATTTCGGAAGGTAGAAGAGAACAGCCTTCGAGTGAAAGCTCCAGGGAATGAACCTCATTCCCTACGATCGAGGGCATGCAAGCGAAAGGGCAGCTCAGGATAGCAACACCGTCCAGGTTCAGTCCGACCAGAGGACATCTATCCGCTGCACATCGGGAGTCCCTGAGGTATAGCTCGGTGATGGAGAAATGAGAGCCAATGAATCCTGTGAGCTCTCCATGAGGTAGATTGGTGTCGAAGGAATATAAGAATGGCAGAACGACGCCGTCGAAGACGATGGATGGTGTATCTCGAGGAAGGTGAAGGGTTAAGTCGGTGATGTGCCAAGTACACACCAAGAACCGTCGGAGCGCGGAAGGGCGAAAAGTGTCCCGGCAATCCAGAGTGATATCAGCCTGCTTGACCGTTGTAGAATACGTTCCATCGGCCTCCACTCGTTGAGCAAGCCGTAAGAGCGTCTCAAAGGAGCGGATTCGGATTTTTCGTGATGGCATGGTCACTACGGTTTCGCGACAGTTTCGTACATCAGTCTTGGCTCTCTGAAGCAATAGAGAGGACCTTACCTGCGGTTTCAAAACGCCCCGTCGATGCTGGATGATTCGCCTCAGACTACATCTATAGGAGCTTTGTACTATACCGTGACCAGGCGGATGTTCGTATCAGATTGGCTCTGTTTGATGTTCTTCGCAGCAAATCCGGAAGGTTGTAAACCAGGATCGATAGTCAGCAAATAGCGTCAACACCGTTGAGTGCACCAGCCGGAAATGAAACTCCTCCGATTCTCGCAGGATCTTGTTCGGACTCAGTACCACTGTCATAAGGATGAATTGTCCCATGTCTTGTGAGCATGTGGATTCGGATTAAATAGTCATTGTTTATGAATCGCGTCATGTTGACAGCTTCGAAAGTGTGTCATACGCGGACCCACTTCGAATTGTTCTACTCGAGGCCACGGGCAGTGCCCCTGATAAGAAGGAAGTCGCCACCGGATGGATATGCACGAAGGAATTAGATCAAGCACGTACAGGGTTGCGGAGTAAGACTACTCTCGAACGCAACGTGCCGCATCTTTAGGGTGGCTTCTGTGCGTCCTGCATGATACAGCCAGTTCGTGACCGCGTGATCAGCTATCTCGAACGGCTCCTTCGGCCTAACTGGATGAAGGACTGTAAATGCCAGCGACAGAAGAAGGAAAGTTAAGCCCTACCCATCGACACACAGAAATGATGATGACCAGTGCAGGTGGTGGCATGGCAGGCATACACGCATTTGATGCGCAGTTTGCTTTCGTGATCACGGTTACATTCTGCGTAAACGAGGCGTTCGTGCCCTACCTTCCGTAAATGTCCAAAACCTTGAAAATATCGTACTGTAATCCGCAACAATGATACCCACATCCGCCATGATTCTCGCTCTTGACTGCGTTGCAGCCCTCGGGCTTATCGTCGTCGGTTTCCTCCTTTTTCGAATGGTCACCGATTGTCGCCGTCAACGACATCGCAAACTGTATCCCGTGATGTCAATGCCGTATGACACAACGACCTTTTCAGCTCAGATTTCTGTCGAACCTCTTACCAGCGTCGATACGCGAGCGATACTACGAGAGTATGAGAGGGATGGTGCTTTACGACCACGGTGCGTGGTGAAAATAGACCATCACTGTACAAGCTGACATTTTGCTGCAGAAGATATCATGATGGTTCGGAAGCTCGACACGAGCGTTTTCAAGGCAAGGAGGAAGAATCTGTGCGCGCGAACATACCCTCGATGACCTTCCAGACAACAACCCGTACCCTTGAAGCCAACAATGTGGAGGGTAGTTCTGCCAGTACCACTGCGATTGAACCTTTCAAAGTGATATACGGGCCCAGTGGAGGTCGCTTCAGCGCCCCTCAATCTTTGGTACTTCAGAGTGTCTCCACCTTGACCGGCGCACAGTCGAGAGAACGTGCTCGAACGAGTGCCAGACAGTCATCTGTAGCAATCGATCGCTCTCAGGTATGCAAACTGATCGAGTAATAAAGTCAGCTGTCGCTCATACTTTTCTAGGATACTCGGCGTTACCACACAGCACCCAATACGTATTGGTTCCAGAGCAAGTCAAGCTCTAGCGATCTTCTGAAGAGCCCGCCGGACCTGTAACCCCACCCAGACATACAGATCTGGCATGTACATCGCTTTCTGGGTCGCAGTTATGGGCGTGGTCGCGTAGCCCGACTGAGAACACGCCAGCCTGGTACCCTGTTAGCGAGGGGTATATAAGGGGAGATGGTAAAACATTGCAACTTACTCGTAGAAGTAGGAAGCCGAGATGGGTTGAAGGCGAGCTACGCTAGGAGTCGACCGATCAAGTTTGTCTCGTACATAGTGTCTTGAAATATGCACGCTCATTTATCGAATAAAACTCTGAGTCAAGGTTGTTATAAGTGACCACGCATTAAGTAAAGAATAGTAGCTGACCAAACTACGCACCATGCATGACTCCGCATTCCAACTGGTCGCGACAGCATGATCTCACCCATATTGAAGCTTCCCAGTACTCGTTTTACAGAATGAGACTTCGGAGACGTATAACACTTCCAACTATATTTCAATCAATGTCACATGTACCTGTTCGTGGGCATGTCAGATACGTATTAATCATGCTACTCACTGTCAGTGCATCCACGAATAAGGCGCTTATCGATGCTCATTGGTACCAGGACCGAAGAGCACATCTCGTCCTCGTCCCCCTCCCTTGCTACAAGATCTCCTTCTGCAACACCTATGACGGTGCTAATTCCTTCGATTATTGTTAATCAGTACTTCAACACCAGATTGGTAACAAGCATGGGCGAACCAGCCTATATAAACTCGGTAATTCGGAGTAAGGAGAGGATAAACGTGAGCCGTGCTCACCCCCACGAGATATCTCCACTCTGGGAGTTTAGAGGAAGATATGGGCTGCTTCAACAAGTATAACATTTTTGTTGACCGGAGACTAAAAACGTGATTAAAGACCTGTTTCATATTATAGTGGTATCAGATCAATATTCAGCGCGGGGCTGACACAGGGCGACTGTGTATCTTTCAGAATGCGTACACAGGGGGATATGCATATGCTGACCCAACGAACCTTGTAGTCGGGGCTCCGATAGTCGAGAATGTCGTCGCCACGCTGTGGAGAATCACCTATATTGATGGGAAATCTACGTGAGATACATCATGACCGCAGCGCACTCAATCCCAATACTAACCTCCGTCGCGTAGAATAAGCCCAGAGGGCCTACCACAAACTATGCAAACGTTATATTGGAGTTGCCAGGAGTTGACGAGCGGGATAGCGGTATGTGACGGGCCTTAGCAAAATGTTGCTGTCATGATCCTAACTGCGGTTACTTAGTGTACGCTGCAATATGGTGATGATGATGCCAGGAATATGTGGACCATCAAGTTGGTATGAACTGAGGAATTCACATGATTAGTAGTGTCTATATATGAGGTTGCGATGATAACATACGTCTATGCATTGTGCATGTCTTGCTGCGTGTCCTATTCGTTGGATGCGCCTGAATGATGGAAATTTTAGTGTACTGCCGTGAACAGGACTGTCGTTCACGACCCGGATCCGGAAGTACTGTTTGTTAAAGCAAGTGAATTCGCTATGTAACGAGCGACTTCAGGTGAATATCACGTGAAGGGACGTGCTTATACAATGAGCGGTCGCGCACGCTTGAGTGAAACGAATTGATGAAAGGTGACTCTGTAGCGCTTGAAGTCGTGCCGTGAGGTGCAACGGTAGCCTTATGAGGTGCAACGTGACTATAGATGTCACAAATGTGTCACTACTATCGTCACTGTCACTCGAATCCGTCCTTTAGCTTTGACCTCAACCATCTCAGTAGGCTCAGTAGCCCTGCCAGTTAGTCACCGGTTTCCTCAAATCTACTTGGAGCACGGGGTTTGAGATATATTAACACTGCCAGTATCCCGTGTCTATATTGCTGCCTGAGAGAAGTGAGCATAAGTTCGTCCATCTCTGGTCTAAATTCTTTAAACGCAGGTAATACCGGATTCCATGGTCGGATTATACGAGGCCAAGTGAACAGATGGTGCGCTTAACTATAGTACTTTTTTTTTGACGTCTTGGTCGTAGGATCCAAGTTTGGGAACTTAACGGGTAGCTCTATGTCGACGTGTCGACTGGATCCATCTGTATCGTTCCATACATCGAAGATCCCAAGTTTAAATCGCCGGGTAGATGACTAGCTCGGACGCTCGTGCAACATGTCGATATAAGGCATAGGTGAATACGACCTATGCATCCGTCCAAGTCCGTGGATGAATGGGGAGGTAGAGTTCTACTCGTCGTAATTAGGTATGTGCCAACAGGTACCTACGACTTTAAGCACAGATCGCTTACTGGGTTTACCAGCTCTTACATGCTTTGATGTGGCGTAACGTCTGGTGTAATATAATCGTCGGCTGCATGCTCTAATTCCAGGAAAGGTATTTACTCACATTGCTCAGGATACTTAGTGCCTCAGCTAACTGGCCGGTTACGATTGTCCTCCCGGCTAATTTAATGGAAGGATCGAACTCCAACGTGTTGCAATCCCTTCTGGACTTGCTCTCGCGCTTCAAGGATACGCAACCGGTCGATGAGCTAAACACATCAAACCTGCCACAAGATCTCTTCTATAAAGACTACAGTAGGTCCGTGCAATCGCTTTCAATTGCAAAAGTCATCTTCTCACACACAGCGCATGGCGGTGAGGTTTAGCTATTGACACTCGCGACACCCGAATGGCAGGGTGGAGAATATTGCACTCTTATCCTCGACCCTAGGTCGTTTTTGCCGACACAGCACTTCGACACGTGCTTCTGGCTTTCTATTTACAGATACCGTTACTTCACATGCATGTCCTTTTTAGTTATGTGCGAGTGTATCGCAAGATTATTCCAGTGAAATCCAGTGCGCCTGATACCTATTTCACCTTATCCGTCAACTGATTGCTTTGGTTGCTCGTCGCCATCCCCTGTAACGAAGATTGACTGCCAGACCACGATGCTCCAGTCACCTACTAGCTAGTTGCAGAGTTGTATGACGAATTGGAGTTGCATATTGAAAAGGTCAGTGTATATTGTGATTTAGCAAGCACGAATAACATTCGAATAACGAAAGCAGGAGCACAACGAAACAGCACAGAAAGCTTAGTACAACAAACAGATATCATGTATTCGCGAAGGGCAACCGAATCCCGACTTTGAGAGCGTAGTCGAAGTATAGAAGCATCGTGGTGCATCGCAACCAAAGTACTTCCGAGCTTCACTGTCCAACGCCTACTGATCAATGATGTATATATAAGCGACAGAGGAAACACACACATTAAGCCTTGATCCCGACTTCCACCGTAGCTCGCACTACTTGCGCACTACAACTCTTTACTGAAGTCTTCTTCGTCGCTCGGCGCATACCCGTGCTGGTCGTCTTCGTCCTCCTGATCCTTCGCTTCCTCCCCATCCTCGCTCTCGTCATCGTCTTCATCGTCATCGTCACCGTCCTCACCTTCCTCACTTGCGCTCTCTTCGCTATCGTTAGGGTTGTTCCTGTCGAGTACAATCCAATTGGTTGCACATGAGAAGGTCCCGTACGGTGCGAATTGGCGAGGTGTCATGACTGACAGCTCGAACGGTGTCTGACTGTTCAGAATTAGATTCGGACGGCGCAGGAAAATCACCAAAGGCTATAGAAGTTACAACCGCGCGTGAGTTAGCACTTGACCATGGTGATCGATGTGCTACGTACAATGGGAAAACCTGGTTGCTCAAATCGCGGGGAAGAGATTCGAACCTGGACGCGGCCAACCTCGCTCATTGTTCTCATTCGGTGCGCCTCATCGGGATATGAGAGCACGATGGTTGACATGATCAGGGATTGTTTGGGATGTGAGTTGCGCTGGACCGTCACAAAGCCAAGGTTAATGCTGGCAAGGGTCACGGTGCAGACGCTCAGGTGCGTGTGTAACGCGTGCATTTTCTACCCCAGCTCGAACCCCGACTCATTTTCCCGTGCCCGCCAGCTGCTTGAGATGCGGATCTGGCAAGAAACGCCCGGTTAGTAGCTGGATGCTCTTTATCACGAGTCTTTGAACGTTTCGATGTAGCTGACACATTGCCGGTCTTCAGCACGGGCCAAGAACTGGAATGGAGAACAGTTTGAGGCCTTATAAAGGTGGGATGGTTGTACTGACCTTTACGCTTACATTGACATCGTTTGCCTAGTGTGACAACCGTATCTGTCAAGTGATAGCACTGCCTTCACGGAGATATAGTTGTCCATATTCTCTCTGCGGTCGTCCACTTGTCAATTCTACGATGCTCAACTAACTTAGACCTCTTTCAGTTGAATGCGATCACTACATGACAAGCCCAAGCCTATGCTGAATCGCAATGTCTGCCATTCACCAGCGTCCATCGCCCTCACGTTTTATCTATGGACCCTTTTCTGTGTCGTTAAAAGGTCCGTACTTTGGTAATAACTGTCATGCAACCTAACTGACGTCTCCCTGGACCTTGACTTTAGGCTTCAGTAAGGATGTTGGCGATCACAGCAGATAGATTTGTCCGAAGTTGAGTATGGGTCACCAGCCGCGATAGTTTACAGGCAAGTATTTTACTACTTTGATCTAAATGGAGTTGCGGGTTACTAGTACTACTAGTAGGGCCCGCGACAACGAGCAAGAAGAAGACGACAATCCATATGCGAAGTCATGAACACCCATGGAGATCTCCAACACATATTCGAGACGCTCCGCTCGCGACAATAACTAGGACCAGAGGTATGTGCCAGTACTTCTACTACGTCATCTAACCCGTCATTTTTACCGTGGCTCGGGAAATCATCGCTGTTGCATGACCGGGCGAAAATATTCACAGCAACACTCGCACAGTATGCCAGTTGCCCTTGTAACACCCCATAAGCAATAAAAGGGCTTCGTATACATCTCAAAGCTGTTGACGTTGTGGTTCATGCTATGAATCACGAGAGTCTTGAGGCTAACGTTTGTGTTCGCCGTTGCTTCCTATGCCAGAATCTCAGCCTCCACTCGATCGGTCAAAAGGTTCGTTTCTATGAATGCTGATGTGATATCGTATTATACTGACCAGTCGTGAGTTCAATCCACCAGATATGAGGATGATGTCCCAACGCTTAACGCCTGATTCGGAGGTATCACGAGAGTTCCGGTTTACCTTCACAGGCATGTCACACATTATGACATAGAAAGCGAGCCAATATGGCTGCATATTCATTCCTCATGATGCTAGCATGCATCTAGAAGGTTGTCCGCACGGTAGGTTCTTCATATGAAAGGCTACAGGTGCGAACCCAACATTCTTCCTTCAAGTTGTTCACCTTTCTAGACATGTGAGATCAACATATAATCTCCTGGACGTTGCTTACGTTTACCTTAAGTGAGCGTCGTTGGAAGTTCGTTTGTAGGGACCGCTACTAACCGTCCAATGCGTTGTATGTCACAGAT
Organism: Irpex sp. PG99-01B2; assembly: GCA_037041695.1. Classification (NCBI taxonomy): domain Eukaryota; kingdom Fungi; phylum Basidiomycota; class Agaricomycetes; order Polyporales; family Irpicaceae; genus Irpex; species Irpex sp. PG99-01B2. The sequence continues at coordinate 10,615 of JAXQIY010000052.1, forward strand.
GGAACTCAGCCTCACTTTACCTGCGCATCGTAGCGTACCCCTCGCTTCTCTTCCTTCCCCCCTCCCTCTTGATTTTTTCCCTCGTTCGTATCCCTCACGATGTCGTTTAAGCCAAAGCGAAGCAAACACCAGTCCGAATAAAGACATCGATACCCCTTGCGAAGGTATGTTCGCCCACATCGTCGACTGCCAAACCGCTTTTGTAGAACTCTGCACGGTCACCTTCGTCGTCTTTGCGTAGGGCGGCGTCCCAGCCTTAGGGTACGAAGCAAATTCTCTAGGGCCGCCTAGCCTGGCGGTCGAGCGCGTCATGTACATCTCGCAGTCGTTCGGTTTCAGTCTTGTATTGACTCCAGGCATACTGCTATTAGAGTAGGTCATGCGGCGGTTAATGGAGTACATGTACTGATTATATCTGTGTTGGTTGTAGCACGACACTCCACATTGGATTTACTCGGTCGGCCTCGAACAGTATGTCTTGCCCTTTGCCCTTCTCCTTTCGCCAATCAACTAACATGTATCATCGTGTTCACAGCTATCGTCTCTGGGAACTCAATCCTACAACGAACAAACAAACATATACTTTTCCCCTTCAGACCCTGTCGCCAAAGCTGCCGCTGTCTCAGGCCTGCTCAACAGTCTCCGGGCCCGCCAGGCTGTTTTGGGTCCGAGTCAAGCCTTCACCTGATCCCGGTATGGCCTCTGTTTATGATTTATACCCTTTGTAGCTGTTATTTGAACGATTTGGGGCAATGGTATACGGCGTTTATCGCGTGTGTTTACGATCGCGTCCGAGTGGAGGCTTATCACCCACCGAGGTCCAATGGTACTATGTCCGTGCTTCCGCTCGGTACGCGTTAAGTCTTACATTTCCTACAGTGCATAAAATGCAGGAATAAAAACCAAGCATTCAGAACAACCCATTACCGAGTGCCGTACGCTACAGCTCTGAGAAAGATAGTCAAGTCATAACCACGTAACTTAAGCATGAAGTGGCATGATACGGTGTCAGGGGTCTCAAACCCTTGCCTGCACGTTCCGCCGTGGAATCGTTTTAAATGTTCCCCTCATGTTTTCTTCATGTTGTCCCGCAAAACATTTATAATGTTCCACTTCTGATGATGTCTGGTGTATCATTCATAATGTTCCGCTCGATGTTCATTACATCTTTTCGTTGCCTGCTACCAATCACAACATTCATAATGCTTCCCAGGACCATTATGATAACATTGTTATTATTATTCTAGTGTCCTCACAAATATAAATAAGCATACCGCACTCGCAACCATCCAATATGGCCCCTCTCGTAACATATATTATTTTATTCACAATTTCTACGAGGCAACTACGTGTAGAATATCATTCGACTTCCCGGAACCATTGAACGTGGTCCTCGGGGTAACATATAAATATAATACCTAATGAAGCATTTTTATTCTTTTCCGCATGGTTCGATGTCAAACACAGGCATACCAGTCTGATCATTTCTCGAGTGGTACTCATAATAACATGTGAGTATACATTGATATTTTACAGCCATGCTGCGTAGGGTAACAATTCAAACGGAGCATGTCAAATCTTGTTAATCTCTGGCTAATCACCTCCCGCCGTCAACATTCAAAATGTTTCCGCATTGCCTCATTAATACATGTTTGCCCGATTACATTAAATCTATTTTAATAATGATTCTTCGGCCGACAACATGTAAACATTTAAAACTCTCCCTTACCAACATTAATTCAATTCCCGCGCGGAACATCGGGTGATGCACGCAGTGTATGTAAGTTACCGTCATTCATAAGATCTGGAACAAGAATCGCGACCAATGTGATGTGGAAAGCTCCCAAGGCTTTCTCCCACTCCCTCAGCAGGCCCAGGGTGGCCATTTATTCTGTCGACACCAGCCTACTCTTTTCAGGCCAGCCATTCGTTCATTTCGTTGTGACTGTTACTTTCGTCGGCCAAGATGCTCTTCAACTTCGCGTCGCTCGTTCTCTGTCTCCTAGTCGCAGCAGGAGTGGCTGTTCCAAGGCCGGTTAACCGTAAGTTGTAACGCATAGTGTTCAGTGCTCTACTAACAATGTGTGTTGGTATCTCGTACTCTTCCCCGTAGGTCTTGCTCAGAAGAGCTCACCACTCTTGCTGAACGTGCGCGACGCCGGTATAGAGTCCGGCGGTGCTCTTAGCCCGCCTTCCAGCATTACCAACTCTCCGCCAGCTGTTTCTTCAATTTCCAGCAGCTCGTCTTCCAACCATTCCTCGTCCTTGAGCACCTCGCCGTCGCCTCAACAGGACTCTTCCATCGTCTCTTCTGACTCATCCTCTCCGTCGCTCATACTCACGTCAGCACCTCCAGTGCCTTCGTCGAGCGCACACGCAGTCCTGTCTTCGCCGTCAGTTGCTTCTGCCCCCTCCTCTGTCACACAGCCCTCATCTTCAGCTTCTGCACCAAGTTTGAGCTCCCCTGTCTCTCAGTCAACGGCTTCTATTTCTTCAGCAGCGTCTAGTGCACCTACCACTTCTGAGGCAGCTCCGTTTCCGCCAGCAAGCTCGCCATTATCTCCCTCGTTATCATCAGTGAAGAAAACATCCCTTTCTCAGACGGTACCGATTGAGACATCTGCATTGCAGAGTTCATCGAACTTAGCATCGTCTTCCTCAAGCAGTGGATCATCTGTATCATCTGATGCCTCGGCTTCCTCCTCTGCTGCCCAGCCTTCCGTGCCAGTCAGTTCTTCTATCTCAGTACTGGTTCCAAGCGCATCGTCGCTGTCTGCACCTTTGACTTCCGTCGCAACCTCTGCATCTTCCGGGCTCACTACCTCCATCTCTACCACTGCACCCGTGTCTGCATCTACATCTGTCCCATCATCGGCTTCTGTGTCTGCTTCCTCTCTCACGTCTGCACCCGCGACTGCGCCCTCAGGTACCCCCTCTTCCTCTCGAGTACCTTTCCCTAGTCCTACGA
>JAXQIY010000053.1:0-14231 GCA_037041695.1 Irpex sp. PG99-01B2
CTGTGTGACAGGTCACTGGGTCACATCGATACCCTCCCCTTGGTAGCGGGTCTTGCTGCGAACGCAGCCCTACTTATGTACAACAGGTACGAGTGTACCGCTCAACACCCTTTTGATCGCGGTCTGCGGTTACCAATCGCATGCTCACTGCAGGCTACCTTAGGTCCCTGCACGCTATGATGCGTGACCTCAACGTTACTTATTTGGATTCGCATATCTCATAGACATATACCATCATTCAGCGGAGTTATTCTGTGGCTTACATATAATGAATATTGGGGATGGCGCAGTCGCGGTTGTAGGGACGGGTAGTTGTTACGTTTCGCTAGCCACGCACCACACAGCGAATCAAAAGCCTCTCGAAAGACAGCCTCAGCTTATCACGCCTTCTCGATCTCGAGTGTCGTACGAACGGAGACTAGATAAAGGTTAGATATATACTATATGTCGCTGAAAAGGTCGGTGCGTGGTGATTTTGACAGCGCAACTACAATAGGAGATGTCGAGTTACAGGACTGCAAAAGAATCTACCTCGATGCATTGCGCTCACCTCGTGTTGATCTCTTCACGACCAACCGGCATAGCAGCCTTCTCACTCACAACCCACCGTCCAGCCTTTTCCTTCCTGAACGCCGTCGTACGACACATACCCCTCGCAAACACATACAGCTCCTCCCCTTTTACTCGGTCGCTCGGTTTGACAGAAAACCTGAGACTCCCGGTCCCATTAGTGGTGAGAACGCAGACGTGGACAGATCTGAGCTCGCTGAAGATACTTCCAGATACGAGTTGAGTTAATAGGGTATTGAATATCCAGGCGGGGACGGTCAAGTCGGGCAATGAGCTGCAGAGCATGTGCTCGCTATTGCGTGCGAGCGTATCGGGTCAGGAATCGCACAGTTCGCGAAGGGGTAAACGACGTACCTGGAGGACAAATCTAGCAGCGAGTCGAAGATGGCCCTGCTGTGAGTAGACTGAGCCCGATCGTCACGCACAAGAACTGTGTTGTTGAATCGTGGGGCTGGATGGTGAAGACCTAGGGATAAATGATCGCTCCGGCACCGCGGACGAATGCGGCACCGATGTGTACCTGATATTGAACCCACAGGGATGCAGTGCGTCCAAACAGTAGTGATTAGAAGCAATATATGCACGTACCGGATGATCCTATGCGTAGGAGGATTGTCACTGTGACAACCATTAACTTCCTCCCACTGGCAGCGGGTGCGTGAACTTGAGATTTGAAGACTCGGAGGGGCGACGGCGAGTCTAGTATCAGTGACGGTACACCATTACTACAGTGAATATATCGCAGACGAAGTGAATCTACAAGGCTGGGTATCAATTGCAATGAAAAGCGGTCAGAGATTGAACCACGCACCTGTTCACGGCTTCTGTCATCTATATACCGAGCCCTTCTATAGCCACGCGTTCTCATGCAGATCGTGTTCGTGGTACTGAGTGGCCGCGCTCCTACAGTGGTTGGCTTCTGGCCTCTGCTAGTCTCCATCGTAAGCCTAGCGGGGCGGGCGCGTGACACCGTAGTCCGCCGGTATATGTCCCGCGAGAGTTTATGAGATGATCCTGTATGTCTAGTTTGTAACAGCGTGCATGCGTTCGACTCGGAAGAGCGTACGCTTGGAACAGACTTCAACGACGAGAGGGTGGTATACGATCTGGTATGGTATGTTGAGTAAAGCTGGTCGGAAATGAAGTGTATATATCTCTTACCTGGTACAGAGCAATACATACATCTCAGAGTGTCCATAGTGTCCATAGTGTGTGCTCGTAGTTGATCGTTGAGGTGGTCGTCGAGGTGGTCGTGGTGGTTGGTCGATTGATCGCAGGTGCGGACCTACTAGTAGACGCCCTTGAGTGATCTTGAACTTGCTCGTCCACGACCATCGTCCCGACTCCTAGGATATAATGCGAATTTGAGAAGGTGGAGATGCACAAGGCATCTCATCCAGTATAGAAGAATAATGGTATGTAGCACAATCACTTGTTCTGTGTACGCTAGTTCTCACGGCTACTTGCAGTACTACATAAGTATCCATCGTAGACTACTATACTAATACGACCTACATAATGAAAAGAGCTCATTCGTGAGTCATCCAACCGTGGAACATCTTCCTCTTGAATGTGTTCATCCCGTGATCCCACCGCATCGGTGCGGGGCTTTGTAGCCCGGGCCACGTTTTGGCCTTAAGCTTCCTCGAAGCCCATAGAGAACGCCAAGTACCAGGGTACGCACGCCTTTCTCGTGACTAGTTGTCGGCCACACTGATGACGCTTGAAGCTTGAACCTCTGTAGATCCCCACGCGCCTACATTCTGTCGCATGCTTAGTGTCTCTCCCGTAAGTGGCGGAATGCTATCACAATGCCACGGTCTGATTATGCTGCATCGCACTCTGCAGATGGCTGTTTTCGGCAGAACTCCAGCAGTGATGTTATCAATGCATGATTGATTTATGGGATTTATGCAGGCATTGACTGTGCATGATGGTTCGAATATTCAAGATCCGTCCAAGAGTGAGTGCGTCCTCCGAGTCTGCATTGATCTAGAAATTGCCGTCGGCCTACTGACGTGCTTTACCGTATAGTATAACCCAACGGTGCGTTATATCGCTTTTCGGCCCCGATTGTTTTCTTTCTTGCATATCTACTTCAGATTTAGGCATTTAATGTTTCATACCTCTCCTTCCGTATACTTAGCTTATCCGGGCAGGTTCAGTGTGGCATAGAAACGCGCTGTGCTTCTGTTATGTATAGGTCTAGTGAGTTCGTATTCTGCTATTGCCTATCTCATCGGGTTTCGGTGGACTAAGTATAGAGTTCTAGATGACCATCGAGATGGAGAAGATAAATGATCAACTGAACGGGAAGAACAGGGGTTCCATTTCAACCAATACTCGACATCTTGTTCTCGTTCTTAGTAGGAAAGCTAACGAAGATAAATCTGAATTAACTCACGGCATTAAGGTTAGCTCCAATCCTTTCGCTTGTGCTACCTCAGCTCTACTGCGGGATCTGACCCACAAACATCTTGTGGTCAGGTAACAAGTTCTGTCGAGCCCTGCGACCGACTGATTCTTCCTGACCGGTACTGGATTGGAAGCGCATCTAAGTCTGCCTAGGTTGTCTCCGAGATGCCTACTACAAGAGCGGCTTGAGCAACGAAGTTGTAAGTCGTAACTTTACCTCAACATATGAGCTCATCTGTACGATATCGGTTTTCAACCAGTCGTCGACTGACCACCTCAGCAAGCAAAGTGAAGTGTTTGTTGAGCTTACCACGTATGCGTCGCTCCTTTTGGTTTAGATTCGTTATTTGATTGTATTCTCGCACCCCGCTCGGTTGAGCTTGTATTGAATATTGAAGCTATGATTTGATATAGGTGGCAACATCTCAGTCGACTAGTTAGAGGACAGGAGGTCATCCTGCTACTGATATTTAAGTAACCCTCCGACGCACCCGAAGATTCACGTATGTGATCCTTGAAGGTACTCGACTGCACATAAAGCTCGCACATCCAACAAGTGGTTCTACCAAATCCAAAACGTTCCCACCATTCCTCTCACTTTCATTTACCCTCTAACACGTACACTGAGATATCTCGCTTACAGACAAGCTCCGGTCAATGGCCTCCGTCACAGAGCTGCAGCAAGAGTATGTTTCTTCGACCTTTGAAGATCGTGTGCTGTTCGGTTAATGGATTCATCAGTCTTATCAACACTTATATCCTCACTGCTGCCAGTGGTACGTGTCATGTTCAATTAGGTCTTGTCCTGTCATTCTCAACTGCCATTTAACCTCTAGTTGTATTCTTCTATGAATGCGTAATCACTCTAGGCGAAGAGGCTAACGTCATATGGCGCCGAAAGTGGACCACAATGACCTGGATATATGCACTCACACGATACAGTACGTTTGCGCTCAACATTCTTGCTCTCGCTCCGATCGGGAACATCAAGGTACGACATCCGCAAAGAGCCTCGTCCCGGTATCAGAGCTCATATTTGACTCTTGCAGAGGTACATGCGTGACGCCCAATATACCGATATCTTATTCCTGAAAACTGTTGTAGCTGTAAAGCCGATGAGTACATGCAGGATGCTCTGGCCTTGGTAATACAGTACCCATGCTTCGCGCGTAAGTTACTGGACAATGTGTGGGTGTAAAATAAGACACTTACTCGTTATTCGGAAATAGTGTTCTCTGCATTGCGAGTTTATGCACTATCCGACAACAGGCAGTTCATGGCTGGTCTCGTCTTTCTACTGAACCTGGTTCCCCTTGCTGCAAACATGGTTGGTGCCCTATGATCACGAGATTTGCACAATTGTTTAACGACTGAGAAGTTCGATTTTATCACAGAGCGAGTTATTATGGATTCGGAGATATGCACAAAAATCCCCACGAGATCAGCAGGTTTCGAACTATCGTGCGTATGCAGCTACATGCTAATCAATGTCGCATCAACGAATGTCATCCTTATGCAGATGTAGGTACATAGTCCCTGAGCCGTAATCCTAGGCTGACTTCTGAGTAGTGTCATTGATATCGCGGATATCCGTGATTGTTGGCGATCTACTCGTTCTGGGTGTCACCTGGATGAAGACGGCCCAGTCATATAGTGAAGCACAGCGACTCAAAATGAAGGCTCCCATTGCTGCGATGCTTATTCGTGACGGTACGGTAGTACATCTGAGCTTATCGCTGCCATCAGTCTACTACTTAGTTACTGATCATGATGTCCCCACAGGAACATTATATTTTGTGTACGTTGTATCTGTCCACCATTTCATACCTCCTGTCATGTAACACTTGGTACGTAGCGTGCTGCTAGTGATAAATGTGCTTCAAGTGTTCGGGAAAAACATCGTACGTTTTCTTCCTTGTCCCTATCAATTTCTGCCACCTGACCACTTTTCAGCCAATCCTGTCCGCTCTAGATGCAGTAGGGCCTTTCTTTCAAACGTCAGTTTCATTCTCCATTGCTGATGATCTTAATACCTATATCATACAACACTTCCCAGTTTACCACCCATGATCGTCTGCCGCTTCATCCTCAATCTGCGGCAGGTCCAGCCGGCAGGTAGCTCCTGGGTCTCCGGCAACCAGTCTCACAGCCTTCGCTTCGTCGGAAATATGGGCGAGTCCTTGCGTTTCGGTGAAGAGGAAGAGCCTGAGGAAGAAAACGAACTTGAATTTGAAGGAGATGCGCATGCCGCTGCAGCTGACGACCTGCCTATTGAAGCTAGCAACGAGGGCGAAGCTAGCGAAGGCGAGGCTGGAAGTCATCCGGACTTCGGCATAGAAGAGGTGAGATTTTATACCTCAGCAGTTATCCACTCGACTCTCTATTTTCTCTCAACCGTGCTCTCTTAGGTCCCGAGGCACTACAATGTGTGATCCCAAGGTCTCGAATCCGACCTTGTCAGTGGACCACTACTATACGGGAACCACTAAACGGACGATCTAACAACGCTGGTGCTTGCCGCTGGCATGCGTTTCTACTATACCCTCCCTCGTCTTTGACTTCGAACCTCCTTCGTTTGTGTTACAGACTGCCCTCCGATATTTATGGTCGTCTCGTCCTAGATAATTAGTGCTCATGAGTCGTGGCTGCCAGATTGTAACTTATGCTGCCCCTTTTTCTTACTATTTATTACCTGCGAGTTGAATCCGCTGGGGTCTTCTCGACGTTGAAGGCGAAAGCGACCCAAGATACGTATAGGCTTCGCATTACGCAGACTTGCCGATCATGTACACAGGTGCATTTCCGCTAAGTTCTCGCCGAATTCAAGCAAGAGACAGTGTCCAGGTCTCGATATGTCTCCCGTTCCACGTTCGTCAGATCCTCTGCGAGAGTGCAGACTTCCTAGGTCGCTGTCGTCTCCGAACTGGATGGATGGTTGGAGGGCCACAAAAACAGCTACAAACGAACATCGTGATGAGGCGAACGTTCTCTGAGGCTACAAGTAAAATAATGCATAGAATTACACTTGGAAAAGTGAGCTTACACTAATGAGGAAGACTGCACCGATATATGCAACATCCGGCTCGTATCCATCTCCTCCCAACCAACCGACGTAGCCTTCTCCTCATTCACAACCCACCGCCTCACCTTCTCCTCCTTAAACGTAGTTATGCCCCTCCCACGCACGTATTATCCCTTTCTACACCCGCTCGTTCGACTTGACGAAATTCCTCAGCATCTTCGTACCAGTGGCAGTGATGATGCAGGCGTCGACGCTGGAACCCAAGCTGAGATCATTGAAGATGCCCGGTGGGGCTGGGTTGACAAAGGGTAGTGCTTCTTCCTTCTATTTCACAAGTAAATGTGAGCTCAAAGGCTCACGGTGTACCCCATAAAGTCCGTGACGTCCCCGGAGATCGAACATTACAGTGATCCGGGATTGGTCGTCACGTACAAAGGTTATCCACAGAGCCGTGAGGGTGAATGGTGAAAAGCTTTCGAGTGGTGATGGCTATGTCATCGAGAGTGAGCACGCGTCCGACTTATGCAAGACATCTAAGTTTTAGAATGAAATGAGATCAAGGAAGCAAATGTAGTGGAACAACGCACATGCCTACAGAACAATTACTTGTACTCAGTCATTGGCGCGACTACTGAACGCTTCCCCCACAGCGTATAACTTGATGTTCTAAGCTGCAATTACACGTAGCATGGTCTGGAGAGCGCACCTTGGCAGCCCTTGTCAGATATGATACGCATGGCCCTCTATAACACGCGTATCTGCACCGAGACAATTCCATCCATAGTTGTGGCCGTGATCGTATCTTCGAGTAAGAGCCCGTCACGGTTTGAGAAACTGGTCCCTATCATCGCACACTGTAAGCTTCAAGTCGAGCATGCATGATTTAGCTTCTCGTCTACATGGCGTGACAAGTCGGGACCCGGAGGGTTGGAGCCTGAAACGACGACCTACGAAGCTCGATGAGCGCGTCGAGAGCTTAGCCTGAGGACATTCCGAGCTTCAGCATACAACTGATAGTTCTGTTGTGGTTTCTAGCAAGGCGTTGCACATACTTACACCTGATAACCATAACATCATAGAAAATCCCTGCCAGTGGTTTGTGATAGCAGTCGCCATCGAAGTGGACGAGGTGGTCGTCCTGATGATCCGTTGATCTGATCAAGCAAGAACTCGGAGCTTTCCACGGTCTGAAGCGCCCATGTTTCTGTCCTCCGATCGCTGGCCACGCATTTCTGCAAGCTCGACATCTCAGTCAAATAGATAGACAAAACGAGGCCCTAACTCGCAGCTCATATGCTTCACAAGCAAGGTAAGTCACTCGGGCTGAATAGTCGCCGGTTTCAACAGATTCCTCGGCACATTTATCTAAGCTACTAGTAAGTATAGGTTCAGTGCAGGTGTGCGTTGAACTTGGAGCAAAGCCTCTCGGAGGCTACTACCTACGGTGCGAGCATTCTTGTGGTATGTTTGATTTTCACCTACTACCCTCTCTTGCGATCGAGATAATCATTTATTGGGTAGACACATGCCTCGCTTCGGAGACTGCCAGTGTTTGCGCCAAGTTCTGTAGCGAGCTGTCTTCTCCTCCGTGACTCCCGATTGCTAATATCGAGGATTTACTTGTTCTTGAGATGAGAAAATAGCGATCTTCGAGATTATCTGCCCCGCGGGAGGCTTAGCGGTGAACACCGAGGCGTCGGCATCCCATGGCAGTAATTCTGATAGCTCCCCTAGGTTTACTGCCATCTAACAAACCGCCTGTGCAAGCGTACAAGCGTCTTAAACTATCGCGACTGCTGGACAACAATCCCGAAATATGTGATGATATGAAGCTGTCGTCGTTGCTGGGGCCGCCTAAGACTCGTGAGGGCAACGCAGAGGAAAGAGGGACTGCGTACGGTGTTAAAATGTAGTATGTAAGCACAGATCCTCGTCCAGCGGCCTACATCTACCTTCACCTATCGAATGATACTGACCGCTCACTTCTTCCATAATTAGGCATCAGTACTTACCGTGGTGTGCTAAGACTTACGTCTCAACTCCCGCGCATTCCGTAGTCCACTAGACTCGGAGCCGATCATTTATCTGACCTGTAACATGTATAGATGTTACCGGCAGTGACATGATGACGATGGTTGCCTGTACTGCGCACCTAGCGAGATGAGATGCCACACAGAGCGAGCTTACACCTCCGAATTGACCGATGCGACTATTCTCGGTAAGACTGTTCTGTCTGATGCTGCTTTTGGTCTCACTTGACTGACATACGAGCAACCGTCGGAACATTTACATCCATATTTCCAAGATTTTTTCATCATCAATGCAAACCACCTTCCGAAGGGACCTACAGGCGATGTTATATAGAAGGCCACTGAATTCTTGTCTAGCTCTCATTCCTCATTCCCGTACTGAAGCCATACAACGCTCTTTAAAAGCTCGATGTCCTCTATCTCAGAGCTCCAGCAAGAGTACGTCCAACCATAAAACTGCACATCGCTTGCTGATTTCGTGTAGTGCCGTATCTAGCTACGTCAATTTCTGCAGCTCAGGTATGTCACCTGGCACACGCCTATCCCTTTACAATACTTAGCACGAATCTGTTCCAGTACTACTATTGTACGAAACCGCAATCACTTTGTCTCAAGAAGTAGACGTCATATGGTGCAGGCCGAGAACTGCAATGACCTGGCTGTATGCATTCACCCGATACAGTGCCGTAGCGGATTGTATTGTGCTCCTAGTTCCCATTGGGATCTATCAGGTATGGTTTAATTGAGAAATACCTTTCTTGATACATCGGAGTGGATCACTGAATTTTGATATCACAGAGGTATGTCAGATTCTATGTGGTTGATGATCATTAATCACTATTGCCATGCACTTATATCAGTGTCCCGACAGCTGCAAGCCGCCTGTTTACATAGATTGCAGTCTTCAATTGGTGCAGTTTCTGTGCTTTGCATGTGAGTAACACTGCCGCACCGAAACCGGCTGCACCAGATCATGAACTTCTGTAGTATTCTCCGCGTGTCGGGTCTACGCACTATCGGACACCAAGTATTTCATGGCCAGTCTGGTTTTTCTATTGAACATGGTACCCTTTGTGACGAATATGGTGCGTAAAAGTTCAATAACAACCCATAGATACTAAAATGATAACAAGTGGTGAACAGCTTAGTGATATACTCATGGTCGTTGTCGAAGATAACCCCGCAATTTGCACATCTATCTTGGAACTGTCGCCTAGCGCCAACTTAGCGTACGTCATAACGCTGACATCTGCCAGTTTATTTATGAGATCAGAAAATGACTTGGTATTCACAGATGTCAGTATGAATGTCCTTAAAAGCTGATCTAAGGCTAATTCTCGTGCTTGGGCAGTGTCATTAGCCACACGAATCGCTGTAATCGTCGGTGATGTGGTGGTCTTGAGAGTTACCTGGATGAAGACGGCACAATCATACAAGGAAGCGCAACAATTGAACATGAAGACACCCATTACAACGATGCTTTTCCGTGACGGTGCGATACCTTATTAGTACCTTGTAGCGATTAAACTCTTATGTTAACCTTGACGTTTATAGGAACAATTTACTTTGTGTATGTGCTCTTGGTATTTTTATGCCTTGTGCTTCTCTCGTCGCCATAACTCGTCTCATTGAACTATCTACATAGAATTCTTTTGACTATCAACATATTGAAAGCGATAGAAAGTAATGTGGTGAGTTGCTCCTATTGAAGTTGTCGTAGATATGTATGACTAAACAACCGCCTGACAGCCGATTTTGACTACCATAGACGTTATAGAGCCAGTCGTCGCAGTGTGAGTGACACTTCCGAAATCCAAAGTTCCACTCCGAAGGTTGATTATACATCCAGCCTGCCACCCATCATTGTGTGCCGGTTTATCCTCAACTTGCGGCAAGTCAAATCCCACGGCAATTCCTCGACCTTTAGCAGTCAGTCTCATAGCCTTCGGTTTGTTGGGAACATGGGCGAATCACTGCAATTTGGCGATGAGGAAGAGGTAAATGAACACGAAGAACTCGAAAATGAGTTTGCTCAAGCCGACAATGAGGTTCCGACTATGGCGGCTGACTGTGGAGAGATTGACCAAGATGGATTAATGGTTACTCACAACATCGTGGGGCGGGAGGTAAGATCGTACTTCCCAAACAATGGTTGCATACTATGCCACTACCTGGCTCGCAACTGTCGACTATTACGCGCTCACTTCATTCCATTCCATTCCAGAGCCCTACGCACTACGATGTCTGACATGAAGCCGGACTTCATAGGTATTCACTTGTTCGGATTTGATGAACGGCTGTCGCCCTGTATATATACCCCTCTCTTCGACTTCGACCCTTGCCGACGCTTTCTCTGAGCTGTGGTTTCACTATTTATGGTGGTGTGTATTTATCGGCTTGCTATAATCCAGTGATCTGTCGATTGTTCACAACGTTTTGCTTGCTATTTTCAACTATGATAAATACTTTGTTTTACTGGTGTGCTGGCTATGGGCTAATATATGTTCTATCTACTTATCAGGCGACAATGCTGGTCTTCACCTTCACCTCGTTCACAATGGACCGTCCAGCTTTCGCTTCTTTGAAAGTGATCGTAATCTCCTATATTCTCTGCTCCGCCTGCCTGTTCAACTTGGAGATTTGCTCGGTATCTACGTGGGGGAATATGGGGACCAAACGAATGTTGTTGAAGATACCGATCTATACAGCGAATCTGGGCAACAAGCTGATAAACATTTATTCTCTGTTATGTGTGAGTGTGTTCAGTCGGAAGGTGCGCAATCTGTCGAGAGATAAATTGCGTACCTTTGTTCTTCGATTGAAATGCGAAGATGGCCATCATGGTCCGTGGACTGAAACTGATTGCAACATACGAGAGCTACTTGTTGAACCGTGAGGTCGATGATGAAGAGTCGGGGATGCCGAAGCCACCGCCACCGCGGACTTGAAGTGCGGCCCTGACACGGCATTTGGTATCTAACGCCTTCGAGACATGATGAGCATGGACAACTACAGTGAGTGTATGCATGTACCTGTAAACTATATGCACGGGAGAATCGTCACCGTGACAACCTTCAGCTTCCTTCCAGCGGATACGTGCACTTGAGATTTGAGGACTTGGAGAGGCGACGGCGAATTTGATGTTCACGACGGTACCTCTACTGCGGTGGAAAGGGTGGCTCAGACGACGCAAATCTACAATGCTGGAATATGAGCCGTAGGAGACAACAAGGGTAGATTCGATTACGCACCTGCTAACATCAAGTCCACAGTTTCTCAGGCTCCAATCTACGACACGCCCTTCCACGTCCGTACTTCCTCGTGTCAAACGATGCTTAGGGGAAAAAATGACAGGGGTCGTGCTTGGGTTCGCGGCTTTGAACCATAGTACACCTTCAGTGATTGACTGCTGCTTAGGCTAGGGTTCTTCATACCGGTAAACCCAGACACGCTCACATATACGCTGTGAAGTCCACATGTGACCTACAAGTGCACGACGAGGGTTTGTGAGTAGGCCGCGCTTGCAAGGGCGTGCTTATGTGCGACTCGGAAGGGCCTACCCTTAGAGCGTGTCAACTTCAGCGGCGAGAGGACCTGCTAAGCATTCTATGTTGAGTACAGCTCACCAAACACTAGGTACATATCCCTCATACCTCGTACAGAGGGATATTTGCAGCTCAGAGCGTCCATAGTGTGCGCCCGCGGTCCATCGTCGTTGTGGTCATTGTGGTTGTGGTCTTTATCGGGCTAGCGCTCAAGCTGATAGACTGGAGAGGGGTAATGCATATAACTACAATTGATAACGTCAGGGTACACCAATGAGGAAAACTGTACCGTAATACATCAAGTTCAGCTCGTATCCATCTCCCCGCCCCCCGCCGGCGTATGTCCTCCACATCTACAGCCCTCCGCTTCACCTTCTCCTCCTTAAACGCCCTCGTTCCCCTCCTAGACACGTATCGCCTCTCCTTCTCCACCCGCTCGCTCGGCTTGACGAAGCTCTCAGCATCTCCATGCTGGTGGCTGTGATCACGCAGGTGTCGACGTTCGAGCCCGAGCCGAGGTCGTTAAAAACACCGGCGGAATGGCTTGGGTGACGAGTTGGAGGCCTTTTTTCCTGGTGTGTGCGAGCGCACTGAGTTAGGAGGATATGCCGTCCAAAGGAGATAGAAGATGTACCTCAGGATTGGGTCTCCATTGAGACTCTACGATAATCCTGGTGGCGACTCGCGAGCGAACCTGAACCCGTCGTCGCGTATCACGTGCGAATATTTATTGAAGAGTTGCAGGACGATAGTGTGTACACTGCTGAGAACGAGGGCGGCATCGGTTTGACCTTGGTATCTAAGAGCCCCGAAAAACAGTAAGTTCGACGGGTGCTTACAAGAGAGGACGTGTCTGACGCACCAAAAGAGCATCCAGTCACGCAGCACTATGCTCTAACGACTTTGGCTTCCTCTCCGTCGTACGTGCCTGCATCTCGTCATTTGGAACGATCAGGACGGTAATAAAAACAACAGCGTACATGTACCGTAGCCACGAAGATCGTCCGAGGTAAAGTCAATCTGAAAGTATATGAGCCATAAGCGTGCATGAACAGAAGATTGGAGAGCGCACCTTCTCACAGTTCTCATCAAACCCGACAGGCCCTTCCGTTCCACGCGTATCTACATCGAGTACGATTGAAGCCTTAGCTTGAAGAGACGACCAACGGTGATTGTACTCGTGCTCGTGGTTTGGGTAGTGGCGAGCTACGCTCTCCGGGAGATTGGTTCCTATCTTCGTTCGCTGTAAGTTTCAAGCCGAGCATTCATAACAACAACGACTCACCTATACGTGTTCAAGAAGGCGCAACCCGACCAGCTACACACGAAGCGGCTGCCTATGATGCTCAATAAGTGAGTTGAGTTGCTTGAGGAGGCTTTCATTCGAATTTCGAAGAGCTTCAGCATCGACAGCTAATTATACCACCGGTAAGTCCGGTGTAGTACGAAGCAGGTCGATTTGCATTACCTTTGAAGCTCATAATGTATATCACCCGTGCGAGTGGTTTGTGGTGGCAGTCGACGTCGAGGTGGTCGAGGTGGTCGTCGTGGCTGATCCCATCAAGGGACTTGTGAGCAGAGATAGCGGTAGGCGCCGTTGAGAGAACTTCCACCACCCGTCTACTGCAATGAGCTCACAATGACTTTGACCGTTAGAACCTCGCTGCTCGTGCGATGAATGATCATCAAGATGACGAGGAGGAGCGATGTTTTAGGACTGAGAGCACTACGGTACGTAGGGCAGCATTTTATCTACTGTGCTTCGTTTGAACTCGGAGTCTCGTGTCACTACAGCACCCTGGGGAACTCTTTACTGACGAGCGCGGTGGATAAGCAGAGAGGCATGAGAAGCCATATGCACTGCAAGTAGATGTATGCCATACTGTCTGCGTCGAGTTGCCCAGAGATCGAAAAACGGTGCGTGACACTACGAGCTTCCAGCGGCGCTCCATAGATCATGTTTGACACGAGAATAGTATCTCTGAAACCACAAGAAGGCCGCATTGGCTTATATCCCATAAAACTGACGTTCGCTACCGTTGGAGGGCCCCCTTGTACCTGCCGTCGAGCACGTATGAGAAGGCCAGTCTATACGTTTGTGCGCCTTCTATCCGCTCCTCGTGGCACTGGGATAGTTCAAGTTCCCTATGGTGCTGTTCGTAAAGATAGTACTCTCATCCTGATCACGGCTGTGAGGTGCTTAGTCAGACATCAAAGGTGAGTCGTCCTACCGTGGTGCATCTTCTCCTTCTGTGTACTAAGTAACCCAACCCGTCATCTCTCTCTACACCCAGATATACAGGGTTCGGAAAGTGCGGGAGAAGATGGTATGCGCAAGTGGTGCATTTGAATCGCTCTTCGATCTCGTTCTTGTATCCCTGTACCGGATGTATGCGTGGGATCCTTTTGGCATCCGACTAATGTATCGACCGTTTGGACAGATCCAATGCTACGCAGAAATGTATCGCGTCCGCTCGGTTCACAGGCTCAGTGAGTTCGCACCTCGTCATAAAGTACCTTATCAGTTTACGGTGTACTGAATTTGTGGTTTAAGGTGACCATCGAGATGGGCAAGATGGATTCCAGCTCTCGTGAACAAGGAAGAAACAGTTATCTCGATTGACGTTCCCTTCTCAACAACGGAAGGCG
>JAXQIY010000054.1:0-13212 GCA_037041695.1 Irpex sp. PG99-01B2
AGTCGGTCGTTGGATGCAGTATGGGATGAGAACGAGACCGAGATGGATCGCATAACCCGGGGTGCATACGTCGGACGCCTCTCCTCCACCTCCCAGCACCCCTCCTCTCCTTCGACGTCTTCCCTTTCCAACTCTCAAAATCACACTTCACAACAAATTACCACAGACAACATCCCCTCCCCGCTCATCCGTCTCCACTCCGAGTGCTTCACCGGCGAGACCATCGGCTCCATGCGGTGCGACTGTGGCGAACAACTTGACGAAGCCATCCGCCAAATTTCCCAACCCATTACTCTACCCGCCTTGGCACCTGATTTGGCTCCCACCACCATCCCGGGACGGGGCGCCGTGATATACCTGCGCCAGGAGGGCCGTGGGATAGGCTTGCTCAGCAAGATTCGGGCGTACAACTTGCAGGATATGGGCCACGACACCGTCACTGCGAACTTGATGCTCGGGCATAAAGCGGACGAGAGGGGGTACGAGGTCGCAGCAGCTATTCTGAGGGACCTGGGGTTGGGATGTGAGGAGGAGGGCGAGGGTGTACGGGTGTTGACAAACAATCCAGATAAGATGGAGGCGTTGAAGAAAGAGGGGATCAGAGTTGTTGAGAGGGTGCCGATGGTTCCGAGGAGTTGGCAGTGCAGGCAGCATGACGCGGCTGGTGAGAAGGCGGTCGAGAGTGGTGGATTGGGTGAGGCGAAGAAGGCGGGTGCGACGATGATTGGAGGCGGTAGTGTATATGGCGAGGATTTGGATAAGTATCTGCGGACGAAGGTGCTGAGGATGGGGCATATGCTGCCTTTGGTCGCTTCTGGCGAGGAGAACGATTCATGACATCGACAACCTTCCGGTTCATTCCGTCCGCATAGAAGCCGTCGACCATCATAATGAACAGAACGCAAAGGGCAGGGGATATAGATGGGAGTATCTGTAGACTGCATGATATCTTTGCTTGATATCTTGGTTTTATGAAGAAGGGCAACAGAAGTATTTTATCGACAAGGATTTTATCTACATATCTATCTCCAACACGAACTGTACTACAACTACACCATTTTCAATATTGTATGCACAAAAGCATTAGTATCTAAGTTTATATCTACCAGTGATGGCTTATCGTCATCGCCTGGGTATGCCGTTCACCACTCGAGCTCGCGAGTAATATCGTACCTTGGAGAGTAGATATTAGCTTCTCACATGCTGTCTTTGGTAAAACACATATAATAATCTATGACAAAGCACATGATGAAGCAGTATTTCGTCGAGACCGCGATGCATGCCGGTCAGTGTTTCGGGTTCTCCCGAGACGTAGTTGATGTTTGGCTTCCTAATCGGGCAGTGCTCTGCGGGGACAATGCCGAGCGCTCACACCGAAGGTTGTTTCATCCGAGCCACGACCTCCAGACTGTTTACGCTCTGCTCAAACTTCCCTTCTATACTTTACAAGAATACGCTTGTATACTTAGCCTGGCTACACTACGATGACTAAGCTCGGTAGAGCGCGCCCAAGCTGTCTCGCCCATATGGCGCCGCGCTCACGGAGATACGAGGAGCCAACAGAGGCGAAGGAGGCACCAGATGGGTTTTAGGTATGTTTCACGTTCCGTTCCCACACAGATCCACTGAAGAAGGCGTGTAGGCGACATAGTAGAAAGGAGTGCGATGCTACACCAGCTACACTTAGTAATGTCAAACAACGGTTGACTGATTATTGCGATTGGCCTTTTTATCATGCCAGTTCGTGCGACAGTAAACACAGGCAAAACGTGCAGGTGCAGTTACATTGCTCTTATAACAGACTCCCACTCTGCTAACACGTGTGCTCTACGCAGTTGAGTCGCAGTCAATGCTTGCTCGCCAATTGTTCGGCGCTAAAATAAAGAATTTCAGCATACGACGTGTGTTCCTCGCGAGTTTACTCACGCACCTTCACATCGTAGAAGACGCAGAGCCCGCTCTTTTTGGCCCTCGTCCCACAAACAATGCCACCATACCCTCCACTCTCACTTTCACGTCCTCGAAATGCTCCTTCAGCGCACTGGTCAAGCCCTCTACGTCGTCCTCGTAATTGTCGAACACTCCCTTCGAATTCCACAGCTTCATCAAGGCTCGTCCAATCCAGTTATGCTGAACACCCTTTCCCAGTATTGTTGCCCCGTAAACGGTGCCATTGGACTCCATGAGCGGTGTCAGATTTACGAAAACCTTGCGCGCCTTGTCCGAAATGGTGCCAGGAAGACAGTGGAATAAGTAGAACAACGAGACTGCCTCGAACGGCGTGTTCTGTATACCCTCAGGGGCGATATTGAACGCGTTGTGTGCAACTAGCTCTACGCCACTCTCGAGGCCAGCTGCTCGGATACGTGAACAGGTTGCGTCGAGGGTGCTTGGGTTGAGGTCCATAAGCGTCAGCCTTGTCCCATTCCTGGTGAGAATATCTGTGGAATGGGCAGGATAGTACCCAGAGCCGACACCGAGGTCGAGGTGACTGTGCACACCAAGGTGCTGCTGGAAAAAGGGTAGGAGAATGGACTTCGTTGAGCAGCGCCACGCGAAAGCATTTGAAAACTGCAGGACTACGAAGTCGTAGAGGCGCAGAGCCCGACGGGTGTAGAGGGATGCCGAGGAATGCAGCTTGGAAGCCGTGCTGACCATGGGAATGGCAGACTCGATTGTCGGTGCCCTCTTGTCGACGGAGAGCGGGGGAGAGGGAGCTATAACTTAAAGGCTAGAGCCTGTAGTCGTCCAGAAACCACAGCCCGTTGAGCGTGCGTAACAAAGCGCTTACAGGGAAGCAGTGGGGATGGGAGTCTGTTACGGATGCGCCCTTTTGATGAGACCTTTTACTCGTGCGTCAGAAGGTGAGACCGGTGCGCTCAAGCATGTATTGAGCGAAGTTTGGCTGATCAACCTCTATTCACAAAGCACTTGACAAACTTCGCCAATGTACTGGACTGGCTTCCATCCATGATATCGATCTGAGCGGCCATCACGATCATGATGCCGTTGAATGTAAGTATCTCCGGCCGAAATCCTGGAATCCATATACGACTTCCATCATGTCAAAAGGATTCTGTGTTGGTGATATGTCTGTCAAACCTCTCAGAAGTGGGCCTCGCTAAGCGATGCTGTAAGCTGGGGTGAGCTCCTTTTGGCATTATTGGACGATAGGTCCTGATACGTAACTACACAGCCGTAACGACATGAACAGTAGGCCGAGCCCTTACTCTCATCGTTTGCCAGAGAATTGAACAATTCTCGAGGTTCAAGGTATGTTCTCACTTATTAATGGAATAATCGTCGTGATATGTTTGAATCAGTGGTGGTGATGCTACTTGCATATCTATAGGGCTGTTCCAATTTGACACCGTGACCAGCAACGTTCTCAGCGATACGACCACATACACTCGTCTGCGACGCACAGGTCCGAACAGCGGTTGTGATACACACGGTGACGGTATTTGCCGCCATTTTATTGACACCATTGAGTACTACTCATCCCTATGACAATGATTCCGTGTACTACTGCCGTTGTAGGCGATACTCGTGAATGTAACGACGAAATAAGAAGGCTACTACCTTCTATTAGTGACTCTCAAGCATGTACGCCACAACGATACCTCCGATTAGTTATAACGTTGCTCGTCAGAAGCCTATCGAGTGCCGATCACATCTATACTCGTACGGAGATACTATGCGTCTAAGTTCGGCCCAGGATTTCATAATCGATCGTGTATTCACTGATGATTCGAGTCTACCAATAGTTTCTGACGAGTGTGTGGTGGCGCGCTCTCATTCAAACAATTCGAGGGTATACGACTGAATATTATCCACTCTCTGAACGCTCGGATACTCCTACTAATAGCACCGTCCGCCCGGTATCTTGGATTGGTCCCACGGCTGAGTCTTCATAGGCAGGCCGTTTTTCCGGGTCACTTGATGATCTTGGGTACGTTTGCTTCACATTTACTTGGAAAACATATTTGAAGCGCTGACGCCACGACGCTGAGAGCAGCTGTACATGCACCGCCCAGATAATAGATATAAAGTAACCAACTGGCCCAGGTCCTCCGTCTCAACTACTATCGCGACCCCAAGTCATGACGGACCTTAGTGACCCTCCCAGTGAGATCCTCATACCAGCAGATCCCATATGGGGTACTATGAGCATTGCCTTCAGTGAGTGTGCTCTATAGAACGTCCTCTTCGCGCTCCAACTGATACCTACATGCCAGAGTCGGGATTGATTGGGCTGTGGTTTACGGTCTTTCTTTGCGGGACAGCTGTGTCACAGGTAGCTTGCATAGCTCATCTCACGATATTGAGTTGACGGGATTATTGCAGGCGTACTACTACTTCAACACATACACAGAAGATAGCGTGTGGCTCAAATGTACTGTGGCAATAGTAACGTATGTGAGGCTCCTACAAAGAGTAACTTATGTGACTGAACTCATATCGCTAGATTTCTCGATGTGCTGCACTCTACCTTCGGTAGGAAGTCATCTTCGATATATCCAGTAGATGGTTTGAACTTACTGCACTCCGTAGTCTTCACTATTTCCTATACTTACACTGTACGTCCATTTTGTCAGTTATAACAGTGCTGGAAGGTTGTTGATGCCTACTATTTCGCTATCCACTGACAAGACTATCGCCTATACACACGACCCATTGAAGCTATATGTCTATTGGTATGTCATTTTTGCATCCAAATATCATGCAATCACTCAGCATAAATATCATATTCTCAGGGCAATGCCAGTAAGAGGAAGATAGCTGACAGGAACGATTACTTTGCTCACTAATGACGATTTGGAAGGCATCAATCGCCGCCTTCGTACGCAGTATGACTTAGCTTCTTGCTGCCCTTCATTGACGTTTTGTACAGCTTATCATTGCAACCATTGTGCTTTTGTGAGTGCCTTATCCTGCACTGCACAAATGACTCAGCGGTTCAGCTGCTGAGAACCCTGTTAGCTATTTTACTAGAGTTTGCTACCAGCTGTGTGCGTCTCTGAAACGATTTAGCTTCCTATAATTTTCTGATGCCTGCTTAATATTGATTATAGTGTCCGAGAGGACGATTCAGAAGCCTATTGTCTTCTTGTTAGTACGTAGACTTATCTTCAAAGTATTGCAGAGATGAAACAACATTATTGACACGAGCCAAGGGAGCACCAATTGTACTGCATGTAGGTGCGTTAATAATGAGACGCACCGTCGATTCTCGATTCTCGCTCTGATTGCTTTTGTGGTGTACAGCGTTTTCACTAGGTACGCATACTGCTGTCAAGACGGGCATTTCAGTTTGATACTCACGCTGTACGATACACAGCTACAATTGTGCATACGTACGTTGGTTGTTTCATTACTCTCAGTGTCATTTGCTAATCACATATATATGATTCTCGACCAGGGCGCAGATGACCAGTGTCCTCGACCTAGACAAATTCAGGGTTGTTACTATGCATCATTTTCTGGAATATGGTATCTCGAGCTGACCATAAGTATTCTCAGACAAACTCGTTTATACCAATGCTTTCTTGTCAAGTGGCAGCTGACACCTTAGTAGCATTGACTTTATGCCTTGCATTACCCAAACCAGTATACAAGCGGTACGTTTTGACATGCTTCTCATCATTTCATATCGGTGCTCATAACGGTACCGATTCCAGTACGCGAAGTGTCATCCAAGGCATCATGATTTACACTGTCAGCAGAGGCATCATCACATCGTACGCTCTCTACTGTCCTAATACATCCCCATGAATATTACTTGACTCAATTGCGATACACAGGGCTGTGTCCATCGTTCAACTCGTGGCGGTATGTCTATGTTACTGCCATATAGAGAGAAATAGTCAATCCATACGAAACGTTATGTTTTGTATAGCTTAACGTTGCTCCTCGCTCTTCTTGGTTCATGGCTGCGGTATTTGTTCATGCCGGATGTAAGAATCAGGTTTACCTTGAATGTATATGGGACATCCAAGTTGACATTTGGTCGCACAGTGTACACAAATTCTTTTCTCTCCTCACTCAATATCCGCGGACGTATTGGGAGAAGTTTAACCGACAACATCTCTGCAATTCCTCCCCATTCGATACCTATCGGCTTTTATCACACACCTGCTAGCACAGAGCGTACGACCCATGATGATGTTTCCGGTATAGCGACAAGTCACAGTGGACAGGAGGAACAAAGGAACATCTTGGTCATTTCGAAACCAGGGGATTTACGCAGAAAAGTGTGATAGATATTGTTACTGGAGCGCTAGGAGCAGGATAAATATAAGAAATTACATATGAATCATATGATTACTTGATTGGGTAATAGCTTGGGTATTGAAATTTGAGCGATCGATCTCGGCATTGTCCGGCCCTTATCCCCGGGCCACGACCAGTTAACGTGCCTCTTTTCCTTCTGGTCAGATGAGCCGTACAGGCCCGTACTTCTCGTGACAGCTTCTGTGACTACCAGATACACCGACGGCAGAACATCGCGTTGTTCTCTAACATCTAACATTCTTGTGGTTGAAAGACTCAAGACCTCTGACGCGGAGTTAGTACCTCAGCAACCCGCTTATGACGACAGTTGTCGTTGTGTCTCACACCCTGGTCGTAGCCATCGAGCGTGTGTATTGGACGTTTCCATCGTAGTAGGGCTTACAAGCACCTTGCTTGCGGCTTTTAATAGCTCCTTGTATTATGGACGCGGTAGGTGTAGTACTCCCTTCCACGCAAGCTCTTTGCTGACAATAAGTAGTACTAGAGCAGATGAAGTCCGTCTTTTAAGTGTACGATGCTGCATAGCACATCACTATATCACATTTCTTCTTTTGCAAGACTTCCTTTCGTGTCCCGATGTGTGCGTAGCAACACAATGTCGCGAGCATCTGTCAGTACACCTGTGCGCCTGAGGGATAGTTCTGCCTCACTGGATCGGCTACATTAAGCGCCTTACGGCGTCATTATCATTCCCTAATTGTGTTTGTCAAAATCTGTTATAATACTCGCTCCTGCCTACATCGGGAATCCGGCCTTGGTGAGTGGGATCACTAAAATAGACATATAGCCAAATGATTTACCTCCTTTCAGAGCACAATCCGACAATATCCTATACCTCAGGCATGTCGAGCAATTCCAGCACGCCATGGACGCCCCCAATGCCTACACTTTCACTTGGGTTTATTATCATTGCTGGCCGTGCGTGTTCCAATACTTAACATTTTGTCGTTCGAGTCCTTCCACTGATGACATCTTGCAGGTTCAGGGCTCATTGGAGCCTTTATTTCCGTATTTCTATGCGGATTGGCCATCTTACAGGTGAGCTTTCGTCCGAGTCCTTGTGTGCTGAATGGTAGTAACGCTTGGTCCTGCAGACATATAACTATTTCAACGACTATCCAGCAGACAGCGTGCGTACAAAGGCGCTTGTATGGGTAGTCACGTAAGTAAAATGCATCACGTAAGTAAAATGCATCACGTAAGTAAAATGCATCACGTAAGTAAAATGCATCACGTAGTACGGATGTGTACTGAATAGCGCCACCGACAGACTACTGAACCTGCTACATTCTCGGTAGGATGCCGTCATGTGAATTCCTCATAGCTGTCGGGACTCTGATGTAATCCTACACTGGCAGCATGCGTCCAAACATATCACTACCTTGTGAGCAGCATTTTCAACTTAGGTTTCGAGATTGCCTAGGCTCATGTTCATCATGTTCCTGCAGGTTGGGTTCAATGGAGTAGATTTACTAGATCAGATAGAACTACACTGGTATGTTGTTTCATGCGTGAATAATAAGCAACATTGAACATCTCACTCGTTTCTGATAGGAGCACGATGGTGAGACAGATTGTATCACCTATTAACATGTTATTAGACTGACGCCTACTCATGCTTAGACCGCGTTTGGCCTACACGTAAGTTTTTTGCAATATATGTCCATCCTGTATCAGAGCTACAAATACAGGCTTTGCAAGGTGGCTATCGCGATCATTGTTCTCTTGTAAGCAGGTCATTATACCCTCACTTCTAAATCATTGACGAATGTCTGTTATGATAGTTACTTCACTCGGATTAGCTACCGTCGGTGTATGTTCCTGTGCTTAGCTATTCTGCCCGGGCTGTATATACAACTGATCTCTGTCGAAGTAGGCTCTGATAACAAGACACAAAAGCCTGCATGTGCTTGTTTGGTACGAACAGTGTAGACGTCATGTCATACATGATAAGCTCATATTAATATAGATGGTCGTCATACTAGCACACTTTGGTGAGCACAGGTCTAGTCGAAGGTGAATCAAAATCTGAGATGCGTTCTTCTACTTGTGATCGGCAAGCGTTCGGAATAGGTGGGCTGTACGTTATCCTTGGATAGACCCAACACTGAACAGGATGTTAGCCGCCACAGTCAAGATGTGTTTATCCTCATTTTTCCTGTTGTGCAGGAGAGTTCTGTTACTCACATTCTACGTTAGCTGCGAAGCGAGGACCATAGTTGACATCATTACGGCTGAGGTCAGTGGTGCGAACTTTGAGCATTACAGTGTGATCAGGACTGACCTAACATAACCTTGTGCAGAATTTACCAGTGTTTACATCGATGGCAATTACTAGTACTCAGCTATCAGCCGATATCTTCGTATCGTTGGCTTTATGCCTTGCGCTTCCTACGTCTGGTTATAAACGGTAACTCTCCTCCGTTAGCGGCGAAGGACATGACGGCTGACCTGAAAATTGCTGCAGGATACGCAGCATTGTTCAGAAACTTGTCATCTACATGGTGAGCAGAGGTGTTCTTACATCGTGAGTGTATAATCGAATCTTTGCCAAAGGTACCTAACGAATAAACCTCTCACAGTGTCGCAGCTCTTATCGAGCTCATTGCGGTATGTCTGTTTAGTACGGATTCTGTCGTCGATTGTGGATTTTTATATTTTCCTAGGTCGTTATATCTTCTCACGGTCTGTGGTTTGTTGCAGCAGAACTAGTAACACCCGGTTGTGAGTGGTATATATGCTCTATGTAGAGCATGGGGATATAACCGCCATGACGAATTACAGTGTATGCAAATTCCTTCCTCTCGTCTTTGAATACACGCAAGCACATCCGAAGCCAACTGGCAGATACTATTATCTCCACCCCACCGACCTCCATTCCCTTGGGCACGCTCAAGCCTCGCGCCGATAGCTTTATGCATCAGGCTAGCTGGGACGATAGGTCCACGCAAGCGGCTTCAAGTACTGCCCAAGTGAGCGTATACACCAGCCAGAAGCATGCAGATTGTCAACAACAGGCTAGTGATCAATTCACGGCTTCTGATTGCCCATCACGTGGTTAGTACTAACTATTGTCTTCAGATGTAAAATGCGCTGTGTTGATCACCAATCGTCAACGCCTGCCTCCAGTATCCTACATTGTAGCCTGTGATGCAAAACAGCTGAACTTGAGAGTATTCTTATATAGAGAAGTCACGGCGCCGTCAGCTGCATGGCATCCACCTAACTAGTTATTCTGATCCGTTAATTTATTGCCTCGCAGCATCTGCGATTACGCGTAAACTAGAATCTCTACATCACGCACGCATCGAGTGATAACGGAACAAGTGTTGTCCAAGAAAATGTGTTCTACAAGAAGGGGACGTTTGCCATTTGCTCCGTGGCCAACAAATCATCGTCAAATGCATCCTCAGCTGCCTCTTCCTCATTCTCCCCCTGATAGCCATACTCTTCGTCGTACTCCTCACCTTCATCATCAAAGTCCATTTCCTCGTCAGAATGGGATCCAGGCAGTGATCCAGGCATACTGGAAATACTTCTTCGTCTGGCCCTCCGAGAACCTTTCTCCAGGTCGTCATCCTCGTCCTCGGAGTCTGACTCGATGGATGTCGGAGTGAGAGATCCTGGTCTTGAGGAAGCCTGTGCCGAACCCAAGATAGCGTTGCTCAACCTTTCGAAAGAGGACATCTGGCGCAAGTGAGTCTCCTGTCTGTCTGCCTTTGCGCGCTCGTTGGCTTCCTGCGCCGTTCGAGGCAGAGCATTAACGGACGTCGATAGTGTTCGCCCGCCCAGGCTAAAGTTTCTCAGCCGAGCGAGTGTGCTTTGATTGGATGTATCCGAACGTGCGCTGAGCGCAGGCGAAGGCGGCGACAGGTCCGGCAGTTGGATATCTGGTACAGGTGTCTTCCAGTAGTTGAAGTCGGTATACTCTGCTGCCCATTTGCGATTGATAGGTGGGAACATCTGGTCTACCAGGTCGGTCATGTGGATGTACCTATATTCCTCTGGTGAGCAGCGACACTTATTTGCATGATGAAACCACCTACGAAGACTTGTATCCAGCTAGCTCGAGCAGCTCCATCTTCACTTCACCCGTAGAATCGATTGTGAATATACGAGAACTTGGTACGTTCACGCTACGATACGACAACGCATCCGTGATTCGGTTTCCAAAGCCAGCGTAGAAGGGATTCTTCGCTGATGGGCCGAACAGCCTCTGAATATCACGAAGACAAGCCATCTTGAACACCTCTGGTTTCCGCATGATGACCTCACTATACCGTACGTAATAAGCATCTCAACAATGTTGTAAGAGCTTGAAAGGCGCACCGATGCAAGGAAGCCATGAGACGATCTGGGCTCATGATGACAGGGCCCTCAGGTAGCTGGTAGTCGTTCTGTTTGATACCTCTGAGGTAATCCCGCGTCGAATCCGCCTGACCAATCGCACGTGAGGTGAGGTACATGATCTTGTAACCGTTGCGACAAATATCAGTGTACAGCTTGGCTACACCAAGGTGTGTCCAGTCTCTTCCTATCATCGTGAAGACGTGACCGAGGGCATCTGACCTATGATTCCAGTGAGCGATGCACCAATAGGAGAACGAGGTATATCATACTTGGTGATGGTACCGTCGATGTCCGACACTACGACGGAGTCCGTGTGTTCCCAAACAAATATCCGAGCAGTACATGCCGTTGCCCCTGTCGACGAAAGAGAAAAGGTAATGGTATTCGCTCCGGACTTCAGGTTGAGTGATTTCTAAATTGTTGATCGGTGAGTACAATACGCCCAGAAGTTTCAGCCAAACTGAGGTACCAGTTGATCAGACGTTAATCGCAACGTTTTCGCATATCGCGTTCTCTTCTCTTGAGAAACATCTTCTGGAGTAGTGACCAACGTGGATGAGGTCGTGGATGCTATGCCGGGCGTGTTCGACATAGTTGGTCTCGATCCCACTGAAGAGGCATGTTGCGGCGTTGGACGCGCCACGGAGCCGCTCGTGACAGACTCGGCCTTCTTCTCTTCCTCCAGTTTCGACGCATCCTTAGCAACTATTCAACTCCTACACCATCGTATGATAAGGCAAGCATCACCCACTGGATCTGACGGCGCAGAGCTGGCAGGCCTTAGCGTTGGTCGATTGGTATCTGGCCGCCGACTCCGGCTCCACCAACGTACCCAGGACGACGAAGACGGCTTCACAGGCGAGTCCGGTGCTGGCTCGCGCGACTTCGCGTCCCCTGACGATGCTTCATTGTCACTCGTTCCACTGAGCTCCCGGTCGTCTGATAAAGCAGGGGAGACCGGCCGCGACGACATCTGTGGTGCTTTCGTGAGGGCAGCTTCTCGCCATAGGACGAGTGCTTCCATGAGAGGCGAGCCGTCGTTGCGAGTGATGTATCTAACCGTCAATCCTCAGCAAATGCATTGATAATACCTCCTGTAAATTATCGGAACTTACTTGTCGCCTGCCCAACACAACGCCAAATTCTCCGACCTCACGATCCCTTCGTCCTGTAAAAACGCATCAAAATCGACTTTGCCCTTCTGAAATATCTCCATATCCTCCACAAAATCTCTACCACCTAGGCAACCAGAGTGACTTCGTGTCCGTGTGTTTGAATTAAGATTAGGTATTATGCTAAGCTCGAACTCGACTGTCCGCCCTTCGATGAATACTCGGAAACGTGTTCGATCTCGTTTGTCTACTGTTAATAGACCACCGGAGCCATAGCCTGTATGGGAGCCTGGCACTGAACATATGACCATTTAGAAAACTGAATCGGCCGAGTGACCACAATCGATGATGAGACGTACAGGGACGTGTGTCGTGCGACCAGTAATCGGACGAGGCGATCGTGTCTGCGGGGGACATTCTCGCCTTCCCCTTCACATCCTTCGCAGGAATCTGACCATGGTTGAACGCAGTCCAGACTGGTGTCTTCTGAGGGAAATTACCCCACTCCCACGAATACTCTTCGGCTTCAGGCAAAGCAAGCTTCAATGTGCTCGGATGTTCGCTCGAAGTGAGAGTCAATTGTCGCCGTGATTGCGCGCCAAATTGACTTGTGGCACTCGGTGGTTCCAATAGGTGCGGTTCATCGACCTCAGGAGGCGGTTCGGAGGTGGCACGGGGAAATGGAACGGGTCCTAACTCTGGACTTGGAGATCCTACATTCATCACAGTTATGGAAACAAACAGCATTGAATTACGGTGAACGCTCACTAGAAGGGCCTGGCGTACGATCCCCCTCTGAGGAGACTGGTGATAAGCTCCGAGGGCTTTGCGTGATCGTGTCATTTGAGCGTTGCTTCAAGTGATTATGTGAATGGTATCCCTCCATATCAAAAACCATATCTTATTTACAACGATAAGAATGACTGAATGCATCATTAATGAAGAACGCACCGTGACCGTAGTGTACCTCTGGCGTTGTCGCGTCTTCGTCAGAGATCTCAGGTAGAACTTCATCTCCGCGCTCCGCACCAACATAGCGTGAAGGCGAGAAGCTCTTGGCAGTTTGCAGACTGTCCCTAACGTAGGAGCGGTTCTCCTCATGAATCTCTTTCAGCGCATCCTTCACGCTCTTATCCTTGAGTTTATCCTTCTCATTCCTCTCTACCTCATGGGCCAGACCAAGGGCAGCCTTGCCTATCTCCGCTGTGCGAGAAAGAATGGATGAAGAGCCGACACTTTCCTTCAGTTCCTCCGAGGGATGATCTTTCGATGATGAACCTGCAGGAGGTTGATTTACCTCGCGGGACGCTGTTGGAGACATGGATGATTGTTCTGAGGAATCTGCATTAAGGTCAAGAAACTCCGGCTCTTGTAAGTTGGAGGTCGGGTCTTCATTCTCTGCCTGGCTTTCGTTCTCCTTGGTCTTTGCTCCGAATCTGTCTGTGGGCTCTTCACC
>JAXQIY010000055.1:0-13479 GCA_037041695.1 Irpex sp. PG99-01B2
TCAAACGTGGCTGTTCTCATGACTCGTGTACACGAAGAAGTACTAGACTGAGTAGTTCTTCCGTAGATATCACAAGTGACGAGCACATGCACTTCTCCACTGTGGATCCCACACTCGTTTCTCCGTACTTTTGTCATACTTATTTTGTCAACACCCTTTTTGTGGCTACAGCACCCTCTAAAATCTCTTCGCCTCAAAGATTCCAGCTGTATCATTCACTGCGGCGTACGATCACATCCCTGCATATCACACTTAGCGCCCAAGGCGTTTATTACACGTGTAACATATGATCGGTAGGTGATCTCGATCACCCGCCTCCTGTCCTCTACGCCCGTCGCCTGCGCCCAGTATTATTTTGAATCCGACCAATCTCCTAGCCACCACCACCTCCTGCCACAAATTCGCCGCGCATGCACCTCGCAAACTCGTCGCGGTCTCTTCGCAGCCATGTAGCTCGCTCTCAAACAAAATACTGGACATCTCGTCCAACATTGAAGTCGAGGCGTTTCAGTGCGACGGGTGGTGATGCACAGGGCAAGCAACCATCTCCCCACGCCCAGTTCTACTCGGACTTGGTCCCAGGCATGGTCCCTATCGCATTGTTAGGATCCGCCATCTTCCTCGTAAGTCTCCTGTCTGCGATCAACACCCGTGCTCCGTTCTGCAGAGATGCACGTTCGCCAATGGAAACAAACCACTAATCTCGCGTTGGTATTGGTTTGTCTAGGGCCTGCGGCTGCTTCAAGGCAAATTGTCCCATGAACGTTATTTGGACGAAGCTACCGCGCGGGTGGCGGAGCTGGAACGTGAAGTGGAAGTTCTACGGGCCCAGCGTTCCGTGGCAGCAGTAGCACCCTCGCCAAGTTCACCAGTTTCGGATGAAGCGAGTTCGAAGAAACGTTGGTTCTGGTAGCACGAAATCGGATGCATGGCAGGACATAATGATGGCTCTGAAGTTTGAACTGCTCCGTCCATTTAATCTCGAACACCTATAGGTCAGCAAACTGAACACTGAAACATCACATCTCGGATCCTTGAACAGTCAGTTGTGAACCGTGGTTTATAATAGGACGTTGACGTATATTTGTCGCCACCGAATACGCGCGGACGCTTGATTGCATTTATAACTATACCTAAATTGCAGACCTCAGGCCATGTGCTCTCCCCATCTCGACGTTCGCCGCCCACATGCATCTACACTGCCTTTTCGGGCATGAGATACGCTCGTACCCGGGAGCCAAAATTCTTAGTATTCAACTACTGAGAACTTGACTAGCCACTTCCCTAAGTGTCAGTGTCGAATGGACGGGGTTCAAATGGATAAAATGCTACGTTCGCAGACAGCGCATTGTCTTCGCTATTGTGGGCCAGATCACCGTCCATGATACCCTGGAAACCCAGCGGAAGGAACTTCACGACTGTGACAGTTTAATTATGACTTAGGAGAGTAAGTCCAGCTCTCCACAAACAAGCGGACAACGTACATCCAAACATATACAGCGAAAGTGAAAAAACATAACACGGATGGAGTCCTCAACCATGCACACTCATCACGATCCAAACACACTGGACCTCGATGCCACCGCCGTAGTGCCATCGAATGCACTGCCCGTAGACCCTCTCCGTGCGTTACCTGACTCCAAGTCGGTTTCAGGGGCCCATATGTGTATGGTACCGTCGTGTGTTCCGGTGGCGAACATGTATGCATTCGACCCTCGGTTCCATGCAAAGGAGGTGAACTGTCCTTCTAGGATAGGAGGAGGTCTAATGTGGTGAACAAATGCGGCAGAGTCTCGGTCCCAGACGTATATATCGCCCGCTGGGTAGATGTATAGTCAGAAGTTGAAGTTGATGCAATACGGGACAGAAGCAAGGGGGTATGGATAAGCAGGTTACTCACCTGTTGCAGCGCGCAAGACCAGATGGTCGTGTTCACCGCCGAAAATACTTGGGAGAGCGGCAAAAGATACGTTCTCCTTCGGTATGTAGCTGTGGCGTAAGACGAAGTCTGCCGATGTGTCATTTTTGTCTACTTGGAGTTGCCAGAACTGGCTTGGCGACTATATACGACTAATCAGGTTGTGCACCGCTAGGATAACAGGGGATCGACCCACCCTATTTTCGTAGCTCACGAGAACAGACCGGTCATCTGAGGCCAGAGTGACGTTGCTCATGTCATAGTACACAGGTATTTTCCTAGAAACAGGATATGTATGGCTCAGCTCCTTTCGAGTGTTGCTCGACAGAAGGAGACATACTTTGTGACTTTATGGTTCTTCAAATCCCACACTGCATGAGAACACATCAATGTATGTATATTGGCATCTGGCTTATAATACTCACCGATGATACCAAATTTATCTGCGGACCGCTGTTCTTCTTGGAGATACTTGCCGACACAGATCATCCAGCAAGAGTCCTTGGTGACACAGATACCGCGGAGTTCTAAGTGTTGAGTAGTATAATCACGGAGGATCTATGTAAGGTATATTGGGGTGGGCTGATATAGCTGATAGTGTATGCAAATATATACCTTGCCATCCGTATCCTGCGTATTAGGATGTTAGCGAATACGTGATGATAGTAAGGTACTAGTACTATACCATGGTCAAAACCCGCTTGCCTTGCACAGCAAAGAAGGCTGTCATGAATTTTGTTAGCCTACTTCGTGTTCCATACCAGTGAGAGAGTTCGACGACATACCACAACTATCACCTCTCCAACTGGCGCTCCGGATGGTGTGGTCGCTCTCTTCGGGGGTATGCTGGGCGGTCATTGTTGCTTCCCGAATATTTCCATCCTGAAATTACTGGCATGAGTTGTTGATGAAGCTGAATGAACGAGATGTTTCACACATTTTCCAGCTTCCAGACGATCAACTTCTTGTTGGATCTCATCAATAGCTTCTTCCCATCTGGGGACCTAAGCACAGCGAAGGGTAAGGATATGATGAAACGGTATGAGAAACTATGATTCACCAGTCGACTTGATGAACGTATCCCGTGTTTGGCGGGTAAGTGAGTACTCGCTCACATAGTACGGGTGTCTGGAGTATAGTTAGAGAGTGTGCCAGTAGGCATTGGTACAGGATGATATACTCACAATGACGCGAAACAAAAACGTCTGCGAATCCCAGCTAAACGTTTAATAACTCTATGTTAACACAGATCAGGAATTTCCGTCGAATGCAAACGACGTACCTCGACGTGATCAAGTATTTGCCATCAGGTGAAAACTGCAGAGAACGCACTAGGGCGCTGTGCCTCTCGTTCACATGATGTGATAAAGAGATGGTCATGCTCTGTAGCTTGGAAACTACTTGAGGATTCACGACGATGGCCATAAGATGTGCGAAGCGAGAAGCTCGCTTGGGGCCAGGGTTGGGACGGCCAGCGCTCTTCTGCTGCTCCTCAATCACTCGCCGCACGGCTTCGTGCCACCGATGTCTGGCTCTCTCAGAGCGCTCTAAATTGTTCTTGTCCACAGCAAGCCAGAAAGAGACGTCCATATCGGCTCGACGGGGTGGGTGTCGTTGAAAACCTATGTTCACTGGGGCGGTAAGATCAATTTGCTCGAGAACGATCCTCCCTAAAGTGAAGAGTTAGATGGTGTTTCCTGACCTAGAGAAAATAGAGGCGGAATTTACCAGCTGACGGCCTGTAGTGGATCATGTCTTTCCCACTTGCCCATATACGTAGCCAACTCTCCATGGAGAATGCGATTGCGCGACTCTGTACGTCTGTGATAGCATCCAGAAGCCATACTCGACCTTCGTAATGCACGAATACCAATAATTCGCACACGAACCATCCTGACACTGCCAGCAGGCCGAAGCAGGCGAATGCGGCAAGAATCGTTGTCACTATGAGCGTTACAAGGCTCTGCAAAGTGTAATTAGTCAGATACATCGTAGATCATTTCTGACACTCACCTGCCCCGGTATAAGAGCCATGAGGATAAGGGCTACAAACGAGCATGCAACAGCCAGCACAAGGAAGAGGAGGGGGAAACGTTTGATCCATACGATGATCCACCAGGGAACGTACTGATCTGGAGAGCGACTAAAGCGCAATCCTCTATCAGGTTGTGTATGGCCATACATACTTCGCAAACTTACTAGATGGCTTGCGCCCAACTGAGCGCCAGCAGCCCGTTCACGGCAGAAGAGATGCTGAATATCAGGGTCGTGTACCACATCACAATGACAGCCGTGTGGCTCGGTGGGTCAGAGTAGATCTGGAGCATTCCCGTGGCGATGCCTGCAAACAAGGTGGCCACAATAGTCAGGTTCTCCATATTTGCTGTTCCGCGGTCTTGGGATGCTCGAACGGCTGGTATACCTGAGGACATTAAACGTTGAAGGTTCGTATAGACTAAAGAAAATTCAAATTTTCGTACCGAGTTTGGTGAACGTTGGGATAAAGCGTGTCGCAAGAGCTTCCATGTGGGTGCCAATATCGGCCATGGAATCATACAAGTATTTCTGAACAGCCAGCGTGGCAAATTCGTCTGAAGAAAAATAAGAAGAGAACACGATGTACAGGCAGATGCACTCACGTTCAAAATTATCCAAAGAATGAGCCCAGACCTAGGTAAGTGTTAAACACAGCGGCTTGCGCTGACATGAGCATCTGCACCAACCTGAAGCTCTTGTGCCAATGACCAATCGGGGAGTTCCTCCACGAACTGTGGAAATTGGGTGAAACATTCGAAAAGCGTCATGATGTCTCTTGAGAACCACCGAAACTCTAGCGCCAGATTCTCATACTTCTCGGTGCTCGCAGACACCTGTCCATGCGTCTTGCGATCGAGGAAATTCTTTGATTTCCAGTGACGAATGGGCTTCAAAGGTGCAGGATGCTTGTCAATGTGTGCCTGTATCTCTTCAGGATACAGGTTTTTGGCATTGTAGCGAAATAGGTGCAAAACACGTCCGAGGCGCTCACGGAGGCGTGTTGAGGCCGCGAGAATCCCTGCAGAACTTCCCAATTTGCGTGCTTTATTGCAAAGCTTACGGAGCTAGAAGAAAGTACAAGTGCCCATTAATACGATATAGAGGCGCCGTTTTGATTCAGCGGACCTCCTTGTCCAATTCCGCGACCTGTCTAATGTAGTAGCCATCGTTCAAGAGACTAGTCGATATTTGACTGAAAGAACAACGTACTTCTCAAATGTTTTGTATCTCTCTACCCCTGCTTTCGGCTGTTGACTGTCAAGCACTGGAAAGACCGCTGTTGCGTTCAGTATCTGTCATAAGTAAAAGGTAAAATATGACATACCCTTCTTCTTTGGTTTGCTGCCATCTATTGACGTTGCGTAGAAGGACGAGTCCCTCGATGACACCGAACTGCTACGTTTTCCCATGTTGCAGCGACTCTTCGAATATGCAGCGGATTACTAGAAATTCGAGATTGATATACCCATGTTCACTGCGGACATGCGGATGGCAGTCATGTCGGGCGTGTTCACGTCGAGGATGAGGAAGGCCGTAAGTTTGCCCAAGTGCAGGTAGCGCAGTAGTGGCTTCCATTCAACTTCGAATTCATGGCGGGGATTAGCACACGCTAGTGACACTTCTCGCCATAACTAAATACCATGCAGATCTAGAACAGCACACGTAGCTGAAATGGCGCGACGGAAATCTTGTCGTGAGAAACATGGAAGATAGAAGTTCTTGCTCTCAGAGCAAGCTTTCCTCTACCGATAAGGGTACGCGTCTAAGCCGCAGGAATCACCTTTCTTGGACGATTAGCTAATAAACTCTCACCATCACGCGATCAGACATACATAACGCCGCTACATACCTGCGCCGTCACGGCACGATCGCGAGTCCGAGTCACGGTACGTGGGTTAGAGGCTGGCGCTCTCCGTCCGATTTCCCGTATTTCTCGCGCGACTCGAGTCGATAACGCAACGTAAGGCTATCAGGCACTGCTATTTCATAGTTAATGTTCTTCGTTGCTTCTCCTGATGGTCTAGCTGTGATGACCCGTATCAAGTAGCAGAACCTCCTCATCGAGTGTCCGAACAAGGGCACTGTGTGAGCCGCCAAGGCGGCGAAGATCATAAGTACTTAGAATACTTATTTGGTGGAGTCTGAGTCATGGTATGTTATCCTCAGGTTACTTACCTTGTACAAACATTATTATAACTTACAACATTGGCCGATGCTACATCATCACCAAGCCCTACTAGTAAGGGTTGGTTCCCGGTGTACCACAATAGGGAAGAATACTATACATCAACATAGGGCTATATCACACTCAGGCTCTTTCCCCTCTCTCGTGTCCGACCCTACTCTCCGAGACCCACGTTGAACCAGGGCTTGCTCAATCTCCATGGATTGTAAGCCATAATATAGAGCATGTTCATGTATGTCCGTATGTACGCTCTTCCATGGCCTTTCTGCCTGTGCATGCCTCTAACTACTGGCAAGCATATCAGCCTGTGACCGGTCTGGCCAGCCAGCCTACTTTGCAATCGCTCAAGAAACAACGAACTCCGGACTCTGCTTCGTTTCTCGTGCTGAATTGTTCTATGTTTCTGGATCAAGTCAGTTGCAAACCAGTGGATGATTAAATCGTAGAGGCTTGAAGAACTAATCATATATGTGACCGCACACATCAACACTCGCTCTGCATCTGTAGCTATTTTTACTAACAGTTAATATGTGTATTCAATTGAGGATGTCGCTCCGCGAGCATACCCGGCACGTGCTGATCCATATTAGAGAAATAGACAAGACATGAGACGTACCAGGTCCTGCTCGCGTATGGTGCTTCTCTAGCCACCATTGTCTTGTGTCCCATCCCGCTCTGTTGGCCTACCGTAATCCCTCCTGCCTGCCATTATCAGGTTAACGTACGGCGACGTAGCCAAGTCGGTGCTAGTATAATATCAGGATGATATAGCAAATTTGAACACTGACCACGCCACTGTCAGTCCCTCAAAACCCTTGGTGATTGCCAACTGATACGGGATGGTTTTTCTGACCGGTGTGCTCGGGCATGTATCAAGGTCGAAAGGATGGGTATGCTACTTGTGTAAAGTACTCTTGACAAGTGGAGACTGCAAGTACAGAGGGAAGCGAGTGAAAGCGGGCACGAGCGGGGCGGGGCGGCATGAGCGGGACGTCGGCGAAACCGCGGGTGAAACGACATCACGTGATGAATGGGCGAGCACAGACCGAGTAAAAAGCCCGATTTGGGAAATCGGAATCGCGTAGTTTAAGTATTATGGCCCCTCAGGCC
Source organism: Irpex sp. PG99-01B2 (assembly GCA_037041695.1). NCBI lineage: Eukaryota > Fungi > Basidiomycota > Agaricomycetes > Polyporales > Irpicaceae > Irpex > Irpex sp. PG99-01B2. The sequence goes on from JAXQIY010000055.1 coordinate 7,251, forward strand.
TCAAACTTCAAGTCTTCGGTTGTAGCTGGTGTCTTGAATAGCACACAGATCGTATCGTCATTTGAGTTGTAAGTCAGTTACTCCAAACGCTGTCCAACCTCCTTGAATTATCTCTCAGGCTCACAACTCTAACTTTGAACAGTCACGGTGCCACTATATGTGATTTAACTTAGTACTGAAGTTGTCTACCGTGTCCGCTTATAAATCATAGTAGTAAGCGTTCATTAATGTTCATTAACTGTGCTTAGATAAGCACGCCGCTCTAGGATGATACGAATCAAGATGGATCGTGAACATCCCCGTATCCGCCAGTGCTTCTTCCTTGGCAGCGTACCATTAAGGAAGTCCATGCATACAGGATATTGAGTACACTCAAGCAGTAAGTAGATTGCGTTCTACTTAGTGCAAGCTACGGGGGATGGGAGCTTGCAGTTGAACGTTGAACTCTGACTCATGAGCATCTACTACATCGGTGCGTACGTGATAGCATCTCTGGAGACAATTCCCACCCACTCATGCAGTGCTCTGATAGTCACAATTATCCGATACAGCAACCAAAAACCCTAAGCTAAAGATGTGTCACATATCGCCATACTCTCGATAAGCTTGGTGTTGTCCTGGCCACTTACGGAGAACAGTGAGACAGTGTCACACGACGTCGCGAAGCTCCTGCGACTAAGAATGCTCTCAGGGACATGCTCGGTTGCCAAACACACCAGCCTGGCCCTCTGCCTGTTCATGGCGTTGATTATAGCTTGCCAGTGGATAGTACCCGCGAAGCGGGTGAAGAGGGTACAACGAGCCAAGGTAAAAGCCAAATTTGTTGTCACACGGGAGATATAGAAACGTGGTCGCACCGAGTATCAAGCACGTCAAATGTTACAGCAACATTAACAAGAGTCATCTACTCAAATCATGCGCGAGTGGCGGCCGATACTCACCAGCCCTCGCATGCGAGTACGTGGATCCGGTGCTCATGGGGAGCCTCTCTTGCAGAAATAGCAGAATCATGTGAGAATTGTGCGTTACACATCCTTGCGTACGGATTTTTACCAATTGCCAGTGCAACATGCAAACATTCACTGAATCCTTCCGTTTAACTTGAACATTTCATGATGCTATAGCTAAGTAGTAGAGACTTCATTGCTGTCATGGTTTACCCTATCATTTATTACGATATCCTTTGGCTGTATTGACACGCTAAATATATGCCAACACCGTTTGTAAATCAAACACTAGTACTCGTCTTGTGGAGCAAGACCTTGAGCCGCCGCCGGCGGCCCTTTCGAGTGTAGATAGAGGCTTACTTTAGGGGCGCCACTCACCTCGCCTGCCAAGACCATAACAGCCTGCGCGAAAGATCATAGTTACATGCATATGACCACGCACTTGGCGAACCACAGATACTGTATTGCCGGCGTGCGATGAAAAGCATGTTCATCCGCGAAACCGATCTAAGCTGAGCTATTGTAATGGTATCGTGATATATAATGGAGACACACCATATTAGACGCGAGACATAATAGCCATCTTGTAGCTAGCCTTCATCACAGCAGCATAATCTTGCCCGAGTCACGTAAATACTTCGTACGAAGCCAAACACTGTAGTGAATGATTATAGTGGATAATTCCTTGACCTCCCAAACCTATTCATTGTCCTTCTCGTAGCAGCTCGATAGGTTAGAGAAAGATTATGAGATCACCATGATTTTCGGTGACGAAGTGGTACCCGCAAATGAATCGACTGTTCAGAAAACGGGCATCAAGACGTTACTGCGGGATGCGAGGCCCAATTGGGGACTCCGTCACCTGGGCCCCAAATATGTATGGTACCGTCGCGTGTTCCGGTAGCAAACATATAGTTGCCCAAGCCGCGATTCCAAGCAAACGAGGTGATACTGCCACATACGCCTGGAGGGCCTTGAATGCAGTGTAGTATTTCGGCGGAATCGCGGTCCCAGACATAGATGCCGCCGACTGGACAGTTTACTTAGTTTATGAACGAAGCATTGAACGCAGCCTACGTACCTGCTGTAGCACGGAGAACTAAGTGATCGTACTCTCCACCAAATATGCTTGGGAGTGCAGAGAAAGACGTATTGTCATGAGCAATATAGCTATGACGCAAGGTGAAATCAACACCAGTATCGTTGGCTGCGAGTCGCCAAAATTGACTCGGCGACTATACGATTTGATATAAGCATTCACTCAAGATCAAGAAGGGAGTGATAGTCCTTATGCAGAACAGACCTTGTTGTTGGCGTAGCTCACCAGAACCGAGGTGTTGTCCGAACCTAGCGCAACTTTACTGATTGCGTAGTAGACAGGGATATGCCTGCATGACGCATTAGCACGCGTTCAACTTTTGTCTAAGAGTGAGACATACTTGGCTACTTTGCGAACCCGTAAATCCCAAACTGTATAAATTTTAGAGCACAGCCTTTAGAAGTATGGTTAAATTCTTACCGATAATACCATACTTCCCTATGGACCTATTGACTTGCATGTACTTCCCGATACATATCATCCAGCTGGAGTCGGACGTAACGCAGACATCTCGAAGTTCAAGGTACTGCGTCGGATAGTCTTGCAAAACCTGTGGGATATTAGTATCCATATTGGTGGAAGAGTAGCAAACACTTCTTCGATCACTAACTTTGCCCGAGCAACGTGGATCCTAATAGCCTCGGTGAGTGATTATGTAGTATTTAAAAAAGATATTCACACACCATTGTCAACACCCGGCGTCCTTGTATCGAGAAGCATTCTTTGGTACGGAAGTCAGTGCTTTCTCAACCAGGGTTATCATTGAGATTGAGCGTAGAGGCAAGCTTACTAGAACCATCGCCATTCCAACTAGCCCCATAAATGGCTCGTTCATGTATATCGGGCTTGTGCTCAAAAAGCTTGTGTAGCTGGCCAAACGAATATAGTAGCAACGTAAGGGAAGTGATGTAGTCACTCACGGATTTGCGAGGTATATCAACGTTCCACGCTACCAAATTCTGATGAGATCTCATAAGTAAGCTTCCTCCATCTGGAGACCTAGTAATTTATGAGTATAGTCTAACACCCATAATATTAGAGTTGATGATACCAGGTCACTTGATGCACGTAGTCAACTCCGGCACTAGCAGGATGTGCAAGAACGAACTCCCGTGTCATAGTATAGTCCTAAAAACGCAACTGGTAAGCATAGCTAGTAATATTCAAGTTCATCGTTAAACTCACACTAATGCGCCATATAGTTGCTTCGTGGCTCAACCTGTCACAAAACCCGATCAGATTCTCGTCACGATGATAATTACTAACTAAATGTACCCAGAAGAGACCAGAAACTGGCCGTTGGGAGAAAACTGCAAGGAGTGAGTCATTCCACGGTTATCCGCGTGAACTTTATACGAGTTGAGGATGGTCATTGTTCGTAATAGCTGCGGTGTCTGAGGTTGCAGAGACGCAATAGCGGCAGTTGTCCAGTGGTCAATGGTGTTGGCCATTCGGTGGAGGTGTAAACCAGAGGGACGAATGCGTCGTGCAGTTCTTGGTCTCCTATCATCCCTGATTCTTCGTACAGCTTCCTGCCACCGATATTGCGCTCGTTCGGCAGCATTCATGGCATCCTTATTGCCCCGTGCCCAGAACCCATCGGGATCGGGATTATTCTGCATTTCGATATCTGTTGGTCCTTTATCACGGCGCCTCGAGATCAGTATGAATAACTTCACATGTAAGGACAAACACCAACTTGATTTGCATTTCTGTAGCTGGGACTGAATTTCCGACCAGGCATGTTGCAGAGATGCTTTGGCAGCATTCCTCATGTTTCCGATGGCGTCTGAAAGCCACATTCGTCCGCGATACTGGTAGAAAACCAATAGTTCGCCTCCAAACCAACTTGATACGGCAGCGAGGCCACAACACGATGAGATCGAGAGTGCTGTTGTTACGATTTGCGTCACAAGATTCTTCATGATGGTATTAGAATCGAACAGGAGTACGCGGAGATCACGTTCACCTGCTGAGGTAAAAATGCAAAAAGTACGAGGGCGACGAAAGAGCATGCGACCGCTAAGACCAGGAACACGAGAGGAAATTTTTTGATCCACATCAGAATCCACCATGGTACGAGGTTATTTGGGGATCGACTGCGGCCATCATCAGTAGCCATAGATCTTACAGTAATGTTCATAGACTTACTATATGGCTTGAGTCCAGCACAGTCCCAGGAGGCCGTTCACTGTGGAGCCAATGCTGAAAAGGAGAGTCATGTACCACAGTAACACTATGGCCTCATGCAGCGGGCTATTATCGTCACTCGAGTACACTTGGATCATCCCAGTTGCAACGCCAGCGAACAATGTGGCCACAAGGGTCTGATTCTGGATATTAGAAGTGTCGTGCTCCTGAGTTGCGCGAATAGCTGGTATGCCTGTGAAAGAATTCAATATCACTCCTGCTGAAACTGTTAAAATAGATATACCGAACTTCGTAAATACTGGTATGAACCCCTTTGCCATAATCTCGAGGAGGTCTCCTATATCCACCATGCAATCATGCAGATACGTTTGCGCCGCAAGAGTATCAAAATCGTCTGATAAATCTATGGTTAGTATGCCCAGTCAGAAGGTGAAGATAGGCTTACGCTCAAAATTATCCAATGAATCTACCCAATGCTGCACGCGGAAAGGAAAGTTTAGCGCATGTGTCTCGACACTTTGCTTTGCGATAAGTACCTTCAGATCCTTCGAAATAGTGTGCTCGGGTAGTTCCTGTTCAAACTCTGGGATTTGATTGAAGCACTTGAAAAGAGTTTTGACATCCTTGGAGAATGCGCGAAATTCGATCGCCATATTATCTGCACCTCCAGATTCAGCGGGGAAATACTGTCGTATCTTGTCATGGAGGCGACTTCGTAGTTTCGGGTTCCGTTTAGATTTCGTAGGAAGAGAATGTGAGTGGGCTTGCATTTCTTCTGGATAGAGAGTTTGGGCATTCTGACGGAACAGGTGAAGAATGCGGCCAAGACTTTCTCTCAAGCGTGTTGAGGTCGAAAGAATAGCGGCGGAGCCCCCCAGCGATCGCGCTTCGTTGCACAGTTCCCGCAGCTGTATTATACGCATGTGAGCAATGCATAGATAACTTGAGGTCTTGATTCACTTTTGATTTCAGCTGCCATACTTGCCTATATCTTTATCGTCAAATCGGAACATTCTCATGCAAAATTCTACCGCTTACTTTTCGAATCTTACATAAGCCTCCACACCAACTTCATGCTTCTCCATAGGGTCGTTCTTGCGTTTACGACTTCTGAGAGGCGAATATGACCCAGAGCGAAGGGAAAGCCCGGATCCACGCCTGATAGCCATTTGGGAGGGCAAGGCTGATTTGCGGGTTAGAGTGTGTCCACAGACTTGAGTCTCTGCTCAAGTTATATACTTGTGAGACATCCGTAGTAGCCACGTTTCGATGCGTATGCACAGTCCGCACAGTCCTGTCGGGTGTGACTCTCGTGTGGCTACAGATATGAATGAGCCTGGCGCTGAATAGGATTTCAACAAAACGCCTTACCACGCCCCCAACGATACTGGATTCGATCTACAGTAGCGGCCAATGGCTAGTCAATTAGTCGTATGCCATGATGGCCAGATGGCCGCTTCCATTCGGTTGCAAGTCAGGCTCATGCGCAGTGATAGCAGGCTACTCTTGGGTTTCAGCTGGACCAGTGACTAGCCGATAGGAGCTTCATGTCACGGACTTCTCGTATTGAACTCACTACAAAGTAGCTAGTCGTGTATAATTGAGACCCTGTACGGAATTTCTAAACATTTATAGAATGTGCCGCCGCTGCGGTGTCTTCTAAAGCTGTCGAAGCTGGAGACATGCCGAAGGGTGGCCTGTACAACGCAGATCAGAGAATGTACAGTAGTTTTGAGTCGAGGCTTTGAACTTACTCCAAAGATCTGCTTGTAGCCCAAACGATAAACTTGTATATAGCTAATTATTTCTTGTCCGAGTGACCTAATGATATCCCAGGCTGCACGCGGTCTCTGATACGTTGTTTCTTTAACAGGGTAAAGTCAAACCATCTCCATGCAGTTGTAAGGTACGGCACGTTGCTTACAAGAACTTTGAGTTCGGGAAACCCGCCCTCTACCTTCCTGTCCCAAATTAACACGGGTGCTTCTTGCGCAGAGGGGAACAACCACACTCTGAAGCGGCCACCTGTTTC
>JAXQIY010000056.1:0-13711 GCA_037041695.1 Irpex sp. PG99-01B2
CTCGTATTCCATCGGTAGATCGCAGGGCCACCGTAGAAGATGTCGACGACAGTGACGACAACGAAGAGCAATACTCCGACTCGAATGCCGACGTATCTGCTGCCCCGTCCCCGGCCGTGATAGAAGAGCCTGACGAGGATGCGGAGTCACAACTCAGTGAGTGTTCAGGAGTATATTGACAAGATTTTATTCTACTCACCGCCCGGGTTGTTAATAACTAGAACGCCTCCAAGCGAATTGGACAGCCGTTGTATACGCATTCTATAAGCCAGACGTCAGTATTGTATACAAAGGTGATCGGCGCGCACATCGATTCTATTGCGCCGGCTTAGGATGCCAGTCGTATACCACACGCTATCTTGACACCAATGACTCGACATCGACAGGTAATCTTCGTAAACACATACGGTCTTGCAAATACTGGGGGGAAGATGCTCTTGACATTGCCGAAGAGGCAAACTTGAACGCGGACAAGACACGCGAATGCCTACAAGACGTTATGCGTGCGGGCTCGATCGCGAAGGCCTTTGAGCGCAAAGGGAAGGGGAAAGTCAGCTACTCATCACACCAGCATACTCGTCAGGAGACCCGGTGCGTTGATCATTGATTTGTATAGTGTCAAAGGTACTTACTATGCTTGCACGCCTTCAGCGCTGAGATAGTTCGCTGGGTTTGCTCGAGTTTGCGGCCCGTGAATATTGTCGAAGATAATGGACTGAAGTGCTTGATGAAGACGGGTAGGCCAAGCTATTGGTTGCCGTCACGGACGACCGTATCCCGCGACATAAAGAATGTCTTCTTGAATGTTCGTGCACGAGTTGCAAAGTTATTACAGGTGAGTACTTTGGTCTCAGTATGACTTAGCGCGACACTCACCTCTGTGTGCAGGAGTACTCCGGCAAACTCAACTTCACCACCGACTGCTGGACCTCCCCAAACCACCGTGCTTTTGCCGCCTTCGCCGTCCATCTTGAGCATCAGGGGAAACCTCTGTCGTTCTTGCTGGAGTTCCTCGAGATCCCGGAGTCGCACACGGGCCAAACGCTTTCACGCGAGTTTGAGGCCATGCTTCGGGCTTTTGGTATACAGGATAAGGTATGTTGTTATTCAATAGATTGTTGTGGTGCTTACCGTTTCATTCAGCTTGGTCATGTCACAACGGACAGCGCCTCGTCAAACGTTGTGATGGTGAGAAACCTTGGTGTCAACTTACCCGAATTCCCAGGGACCGTGAACCATGTTCGTTGCATGGACCACGCCGTCTCTCTGAGTGGGAAGTCTGTTCTTTGCCTCTTTGACATCGCCGAAGATGGGAAGGACAAGACGACCATGGATGCCGCTGAACAAGCATTGGCCGAACTGGCAGAAGGCCTCGAGATAGAAGAGGCCACTCACCGAGTACTTGCAGACGAGCCAGAAGAGGACCCCTTGCGCAGTGACGACGACGTTGGCGACTCAATGCGAGAAATCACCGCCTCCATGTCACCCGAAGAGCTGGAGGAGTTTCGAGCATCTGCTCTTCCGGTGCGCGCTGTGCTCGTTAAGGTGCGTTACAATACTTGTTGGCAAGCTCGTCGATCCTAACGTAGTATGACACGTGTTGGTAGCTTCGCAAGACAGCCTTTGCCATCGTGAACTCCTCAACAATCCTCCTCCCTGCCTGGCACAAGACTGTTGTCAAACATAAGCTCGCCGACCGTCTTATGCCGCGGGATGTCCGTACTCGGTGGAACTCAACGTGCAACATGCTGGCCTTTGCCATTGACTACAGGGCTGCTCTGGACGACATCACAGGCGATCGAACGATGCAACTGAGGGACTACGAACTATCGCAAGACGAGTGGGCAATTGCGGAGCAGCTGCGGGATCTACTTAAGGTGAGTATTCACCATCTGTCTATGCTTCATTCAAGCGGTCGTCACTAACGTTTACGTCTACGCACATAGATCTTCTACGATGCCACCCAGTTCTTTTCACGAAAAAGTCCCACGTTAGCCGTCGTTATCCCTGCCATGGATCGGATCGATGAACATCTCGCCACCGCTTCGACGAACAGAAACCTCCTCCCGTGTATTAGGGCCGCCGCATCCTTGGGTAAGAAGACAATTAATAGGTATTATGATTTGACCGATAGCTCTGAGTCGTATCGCATTACAATGGGTACGTTCTCACTCCTTTTGTTGTGCTGAGCATTAACGATGGTGTCTTCTAGTTCTGAACCCACGCTACAAGCTCCAATACTTCAAGCAGGCTAAGTGGCCCGAGGACTGGATTCAAACCGCCAAGGATATCACACGCGATGAATACCGTCGTACCTACGCCAGCAGAAGCATCAACACGGCCGCTGAAGATGATGATGTCGTCGTTCTCGACGTCACCACCTCAGGAGAAGCAACAGATGGAGGGCGTGATACAGAAGCGGCCAAGACGACGCAGGTATGTCTTATTGCTATATCAGCTACGTGCATGTGGTACTCATCGTTCATATCATCTTCTCTCCATAGGCTTCAAGTTTAAACATGTTCGACGACCTCTTTGAAGACGACCTCGACCTCGCCAATGACGAAACAGCTCTTGAAGACGAGCTTGAAGACTTCCTGTCACAACCACCGGAAACCAAGAAGAGCTGTCTGGATGCGATGCTCTGGTGGTATGAAAGGCGTGAGAAGTATCCACGCCTTTTGCGTATGGCGTTGGATTATCTCAGTATACCAGGTACGTTGTATGCATCATTTCATAGCTTCAAATAAGATCTAACATCATATACTACATAGCGACTACTGTGGACGTCGAGCGCATGTTCTCGAGAGGCCGGATTCTCCTCCCTCACGTGCGCAACTGTCTGACTGGACAGTCAGTACGTTCATTACTCTGTGTGAGTGAGTGGACGCGGCTGGGGCTCATCAAAGACGCCGACATCAAAAACGCGACGTTGAAACCTGAGAAGGAAGGGGAAGAGACCAGAGAGGAAGTCGAGGTCGGTTGGGACACTATCATCATACCGGACAACATGTAGTCTATGTACAGTATTGTTTTGTTGTTTGTAATCGTGTATTCAAGTCGTGCTGGCTGTCTGAGCGTGAGTCCGTGACAGAAATTTACGCAATGACTCAATGCCAGTGAGAAGTACAATAGTGATTTATGATGTAGCGTTCGGCGGTGGGATTGTACATGTAGCTTCATCAAACGGCAGGCTACGGTCAATATGCATAGCTACGGAGACTGTGTACGCTTGCTCGTGCGACAATCGACCTCTCTCCATCATTCTCCAATACCACTCTTGATGATTCACCTCTCGCATGCACTGTATTATGACGTTGCGCGTTGGCGCATCGAGCCCAAGTGCGTTGATGATCGCTTCGCACATTAACATAGGTATGTCCTTGGTGAGTAAATCATAATAGTTCGTCAGACTCGTTCTCAATCGATTACATAGTATAAAAATCACGTACGTGTTCTGCATCGTTTGTGACTCCTCGAGCACTGTCAAGCAGCTTCCTCAGGTGCGTTTCCATGGCTTCAAGTCCTTGAACCGTGGTTTTCAGCCGAGTTGTCCTGTCATGAAGCTTCTTTTCGAGAAAGAGTGTTTTTGCGGCCTCGGCTGATATTTCTTTGCGCGAGAGACGTTGTGAGGGTTGCTGAGGCATTATGTATATCGGTGTGCACTCTGTTTCAGTATCTGATTACAATTATCTCACTAAGTGTATTACTGTACAGTTTATCTACATTAGTCAGCGCATACCCGGCCGAATACCCTCAATACTCCCCTATACCCCTGTACCCGCACTGACCCCTGAAATACCCTTACCCTTCGCAAGGGGTATGGGTATACGAGGGGTAGGGGTAGGGGTACACAGACTTCAAGGGGGGGTGGACCCCTGCTCATCACTATCAACGTCTGCCAAAGTCTCCAAACCGTCGACCTCCGCCTCCTCTGTGATCTTAAGAATGTCCTCGTCGGCTACCAGCCCCAGATTACTCCATTCACCGAGGCATAACAATGCGCGCACCGATTGAGAGGAGAGCCGGTTCCTGATATGACTAAGTAGGATCCGTCCTTGACTAAATACCGGCTCAACAGCGACAGAAGTAGCTATAAGTAATAGTGTGAGAAATAGGGAACAATCATCGATAGATATGTCGATATAACCTACCTGGTATTGTTAGGAAATCGAGAGCCATCCTCGATAGACGAGGATATTCCTCGCGATGCTCGTACCACCATCTAATCACGTCCTCGACAGCTTCAACGGGCGTGCTCAGAAACCTATCAAACTCATCAGTACGGCTGGCTTGCTGAGACTGATGCTGCACGGTGCCAGCACGACGCTTCTGTCGTATCTGATCGAATAAGTTAGCCGGCTATAGTGATATGGTGTTCAAGTAATATTAGTAGTACGTCAGGCGCAAGTATTGAAGAGTGAAAACATACCTTCGAAGCTGAATCTTCGTTAGCAATGTTCGCGCGATTCCCGTTATCTGTTGCCAACTGATCTTTGTCGAGGTCAATAGAGGCATAGTTGGGCTTATATTCGTCCTTAGCGATGGACACCGCTGTGTCTATCCACTCTTGCGACCGGCGAGCAGTCTCGAAGTACGAGAGCTTATGGTTCGGGTTGAGAACTACTCACGTCTTGGTCAGAAGAGGGCAACTCATAAGACCAGTCGGAACACTTACGCATAGCAATTTGATATGTCTCTGAGAGGTCGGTCTTGCTGTAGTACCGGTTGATCGTTTTCTTCGCCAGGTTTGCAGCTGCGCGAATGGCTAGTTGGTACTCCATATTGATTGAAGCATTGGTGAGAGTCTCGTCCACAACGTCCATTGCAGGAAGTACCTCCGATATTGAAGGCGCGTTGCGAGAAAAGAATTGTGTTCCGTTGTAGAGTACCTGTAAAAGAGTGAGTCAGATAGTACTGAGGGATATCATAATGCGGCATACCTTCAGAACATCTCGTACTTGCTCAACAAGTACCCACTCTTCGGCATCGAGCTCGTACTTGCGCGTGTTCAGCTTGAGGTTGCTGGTAAACTCCATGATGGGCTCCTTGTACTCAACAGCAAACGCAAGCATGGTACAAGTTGAGTTCCAGCAAGTACGGACATCGCGCGGCATTTGTCGGTCGGGGAGCTTGTGACGTTTCACGACATCGTGCCATGCAGGTAGAAGGATGGTGAAGGAGTTGATGATAGAGAAGGAAAGCTTGCGCGATTAATTGAATTTGTGAGTGAGACGATTCGCTTAACACACGGAGCGCTGGTGTGAGAACTTACCTTCACGAGAACAAACTTAACCGGTCGCACCACTTCATCCAACTCTTCGTGTTCTTCTCTCGACAACCCTGCCACCTTGTCAAACTTGCCATCCACATCCAAATCCTCCGTTACTCCAGCCTCTCCCTCTGTATCACTCTCTGTGTTACGCCCATCCAGCCCGAGAGCAATCATCTCAGACTCTTCAATATCCAGACCTGACGCAAGCTCCGCCAGTGATGCCTCGGTGGCATCTCGAGCATTTTGTGAGCCCTTCTCTGTGCTGACATCGAACGGGCGGAGGAATGACTTTCCAGTCAAGTTCAGAATGTGGCCCATGCACCGACCATGTGCCGGCTCACCGGGAAACGATTCAATGAGGTCCGCAATATCTGCAATCATGGTGTCCATTGGAGATGCATTATCCGCCGTGATATTGAGCAGCTATGTGTTGGCAATCAGTGGTGAGTATACACCCATTTTATGCAGAATCAAATATACTTACCTTCTCCTTGATTAGAAACTCAGCGAGAACACCGACAAATGCTTCCGAGAGTACGACGCCCGTATGCGAGTCCGCGACTTCAACCAGATCAAGTGGGAAACTCAGCGGCTTCCCTTTGTAAGCAAGATGCACCGTGATCGCCACGAAAGCACGATGATTGGGGGACATCCAAGCGTCAGTGGCAAAGTTAATACGACCGGGGTGTTCCTGTGACAGACTGGTGAGTCCACGGAGTACTGTATTGATCACGGCAGAGACTCACATGTAACATTTTCGAGATTCTGCCTCGAACACGGGTGAAGACCTTCTTTACATCACGCGATACGGTAGACGGCAAGGGGATGTAATACGACGGCCTTCCAGTCTTCATCAACCTTAGCCTCTGTCCTTGACAACTTTGAACGGCCGTTTACTCTCGCAAACCCACGGGACAATTTCAGCTCTATGGGGAAATAAGTAAGTAAAGTCTTAACTATACAACATTATGCAAACTGACCTTGTTTCAGATCGTGTATGCTGACGTGTTGAGAAGGTGACCACATCCTTTCCCTGGCGGCGGAAAGCAGCAATGATGGAGCCTGAGCGGGGAACCTTTGCTATACAAGCACGGGCTTCGTTTGCTGTCATCCCATCTTCCGCGTCAAGTATCCCTTCACCCCAGCACGAACAATTCTTAATATGGTTGCGTAAGTTTGTTGTTGACGTTGAGTTGTGTGTATCTAGATATCTGGTAATTGTTTTTGTGCAGGTTGGCCCGCGCAATGGAAAACATGGGCGCGGCGGTTGTTTGCTTCGAATATCTCAACCTCCGGACGATAGAAGGCGTACACCGACGCGGTCCATCGACTTTGAAGGTGTTCTAAATTTACCAAGTGAGTTTCCACTGCTTTGTGAACATGAGATAACATACTCAGCTCGTCCTTCGCACTTTCAGGTACTGTGGTGTTGCCTACTATCTCGACAGAGGCGACAGAAGCTTCATCGCTGTTGGGTTCATCGGGAACGTCTTCAACGGTGGGCTGTCGGCGATTGGTTGAAGCAGGGGTCCGACTGCTTTCCTCTCGCAACGTGCTGTTGGATGCGGCTGTGGTCAACCGTGCAACACGAGGGGCTTTTGGGCGGGAGCCAGAGGTCTTGCCTTTGCCAGAATGCTTTCGCTTCGCTGAGTTTGCCATGGTAGATGTCGTACGCGGGGAGGGACGAAGGCAAGGCGGGCGAGTGACTCGAGTCAAACCTTTCTCCAGCAGTACACTACAGAGGATGGCGGGAGGCTGCCGGCGGCAGACATAAATTTTAATCTCAACTGCCTGGTATTCCTCTCGATGAACACTCCATTCACTCATGTAATAATAATGTGAAGTGTACATATGTAACATATCTTACTGAATGATATCTGCTTCTGAAATTATACTATTGTGTGGTACATGGATCATACAGAGTTATCAAACATGTCTCCTCGTCAAATGTCAAACCCTTGTCTTCATGCATTGCAACCGCCAAGCTCCGTGCAACGTTATCCTCTACTTGTGAGTGCTCCGCAATAAACCAGAACCATTCATCATGAGGTCTCTCCTTTGAGTAGTCACGAAGGTCATTGTTAATGCGAGGTGATAGGCTGTACTTGGCAATGACAGCGGCTGTTGCTGGACCGAATGGATGGTAAATGGACACTACTGGACTTTTGTCGTCGTCGGGCTGGATTTAAATATTAGTTGATCGGAATTCAAATAAGTGATTGTAGAGGAGCAGGCATACCATATGCCTCGTCGTTATCGCTGCCTCTGTCTGCTCAATTATACCGGCGATGCGAGCTTCCATCTTCCTTAGCTCTGCGGCCGCCTTCATTAACTGAGTGTCCTTCTTGGCTAACTGGTGTTCGAGACTGAGAATATGGCTACGGTTGCTTTCCACGGCTCTTTGCAGGTAATTGATTTGCGACTGCATAGTTGCGTGCAGTGGAGGTGAAGAGAATTTAGAGAAAAATGCACCAAGGAACTAACCCATCAACCGCCTCAAATACGCCAACATGACGAAAACGGTAATATTTGTCGTACCAAAAATGCAACACAGGAGAATTGAACCGAGCACCACTGGAACTGCCATGGTCCTGTACTTAACAGCTATACTACATGGCCAATATTCATCAAGGGTAACAGAGAGTTATGAGGGTTGACTAAATGCGACCCCCACCCTTACCCTCTATCACCCTTACCCCCAACCACCGGGGGGTACCTCTACCCTTGCCCATCACTAGGGGTCTCTTTCAAATCAAAGGGTTTAGCAGGCATTTCGCCGCTTGCAGCAAGGACTCAAGGAGCACGAGAGACGAGAAAGAATGGCAGCTAAGCGTCGTGAGCGTGATGACGACGACCATGCACTCCCAAAAGAGGTACGTTGTATGCTGAATTCTTACAGCCTTGTAAATCGCTCAGACCTGTGTAGGACGTCACTCTCGGCAGGCTGATCCTGAACCCCCACAATCTCCCTCACACTCGCAACCTGGTCTGAGTTCTAGTCACGGTGCGATGATCTGCCTTCCATAATTCACAATGCACTAATTGTGACAATACAGCGGATTCTCAGTCACTTCCTGCTGCTACAACAGCGGATTGGACTGAAACTGAGCTTTGTGATGAAGTTCGGTTCGGGAACTTCCGCGCACAGGGGCAAGGCGCCGGAGGCTGACCAATCGGAAAGCTCGCGCGCACGCTAATACACACGATGAGTAAGTACCTCAGAGTGATGGAAAGCTCTCATATTTACCTAATACACACGATGAGTAAGTCTACGAGGGTAGGTAAGTACAGAACGTGAATGAAGAGTCCGAAGAATGACTTACACCTCAGAGTGATGGAAAGCTCTGAGGTGTCCGTCGAGTTTCTACATGTATATATGGGAGTCTGGGGAGGCAGTAAAAATGAAATAATTATCTAAGAGACGAATGCGAATCAGTTTGAACTGCCATAGTGGCGTCAAGCACGAGGGAACAAACAAATAAATCAGTCAAGGCGAAGAAACAAAATGGAAGTATATCTACGATAACTTCCCGATACAGAAACAGTCCAATAAAGCGGGTGCGAGCGCTCGGAAACTTCAACACTCCGTGAGTTCGAGGAAGATACAGGTTTTGTTCCCCACATGGTGAGCCTATCTATTCCTCTATCGAAGTTGTTTTACTATTTGCTTACTGTTTTCTAGATACACATGACCCCATCCCTCTGTTTCCCGTGCCTGTTGCTCAAGCTGTCCCCACAGCACCAGCCAGCCCACCACATCGCGAGCATCGTCCTCCCGCTCTCGACAACATCAAGGTCGAATACCACTCAGCTTCTGGTCGTTCCCCAAAGATCTACGCATTTGAAGATTTCACTCGAGACGAGCCCCAGGCGGATCTGCAGCTTTTAGGCCGCAGTGAGGAGCTGTGGAAACCTTTCAACTCTCGTTTAGATTTCGAGTTCGCGGAGCTGACCCACGAAGCGCACATGAACAAGGGTCAAGTCACCAAGCTACTCGAGGTCATACATAGCATCACTGGGGATAAAGATAAGTTCAGGTTCAAGACTGTAGATGATGTCGATGTTGCTTGGTCAAAAGCTCAGTCGCTATACCCTTCGGTACGCTGTAATAATTCTCTGCTCTGTGTCCTTCCGCTGTAGCTCTCATGATCCATGTAAAATCTCATAGTTCCAAGTATCTACGTACTCTGTCGAATACAAGAACCGAACATATAATTTCGATTTCCATCACCGGCCCCTTTGGCCATGGCTGATGTCTCAAGTCCGTGATCCCCTTTTGGCCAAGCACTTCCGAAGGGATGCGCAGCGCTTGTACAAGTACGACAGTACTGAATGGGTTCGTTTCATTGATGAGCCGTGTTGTGATGTGTCCTGGCGTCCATTGCCAGATAAGGCAAGAGTCGGGGTTTCCTGTTTAGGGCAGAAGGCGCTGATGCGCACGGACTATGATCGAACGAAAATTTCTTGTAGAAAAGGCTTCTGACTGGCACAGAGGGACTCTAACTCGTCCTACTCTGTGCCAGACGCCTACCTGTTGTGACAAGCCGTGGACAGCAGAGAATTTTTCAAAGGCACAGGTGCGTTATATTGTTGCTTGGGTAATTGCTGTGTTAACTCAAACGCTAGCTGAATCTAGTCGGACATTACAGGCATTGACAAGGACAGCAAACCATTCGCTATCATCCTCTGGGCGGACACTGCAAAGCTGTCCACATTCGATACTCAGAAAGGCCATTTCATCATCGCAAGGTCGGGAAACCTCCCTGAGTACATACACAATGGTGTTTCTATTGGAGGCGGGAGGATCGTAGGATTTGTGTACCTCTGGTAAGTTTGATGGTTAATACTGTGCAGTAGTGGTTCCCAATAGATCATCATGTTCTAGATCAAAAGTGAAGACCCAACCGAAAAGAGGAAGAAGAAGTACATCAATTTCAAGCACACCATCTATCACCAAACTTTCCACGAGTTTCTAAAGAAGGTAGCTTTCTATTTGAAACACGGCTATAGGGTGATGTGCGGGGATAAAGTCTTGCGCACACTCTACCCGTACGTTCATATTCTCTCTGCTAATTACCAAGAGCAGTGCGCTGTCTCGTTTTTAACATATTTTATGCAATATTCTGATCCGTTGCTTGCAGATGCTACTTCTGCCTCATTCACGGTCTGAGAGGGCTGGCTCCATGCCATGTCTGTCTCATACCCGAAGGACAACTCTTCGACATCAAGACAAAGTATCCGTATCGCGTAGCGAGCGAGATGCAGCGTCTCGTAGAGAAAAAAGAGACACAAGGGGATAAGGAGGAGGCTCTTAAGGCAATTGGCCTTCGAGCGGTCAAGGTAAGTGCAACTATGATTCCGAAAGTACAGCGGCAGTGCACTAAATCTTTTGCTACGTCTATAGAATGCCTTTTGGGGT
Organism: Irpex sp. PG99-01B2; assembly: GCA_037041695.1. Lineage (NCBI taxonomy): Eukaryota > Fungi > Basidiomycota > Agaricomycetes > Polyporales > Irpicaceae > Irpex > Irpex sp. PG99-01B2. Next base: position 10,695 of record JAXQIY010000056.1, read on the forward strand.
ATTGAAAACACGGACGTGCACGTTATAATATCATTTGATCGACTTCATGCGTACATAGGACTCTTCAAGGACCACCTCTTTGCGCAGTTGAAGGCGATCGTCGATTTACTTGAACGTCTGGCGGCCGACAAGATCAAAGAGAGGTAAGTGTTTATTTTCAGCAGTTTGGCGGGACATTAGTAACAAATTCACAAATTGGCGTGAGTCTACAGCGTAAAAAGCATACCCCGCTGGCCAGACTTATCACACTTCGATGGGATTCTCGATCTCGATTTCGGTGACGGGAAGAAGTGGGATGATATCATCAAGGTAGGTGTTGTTATCTCACACTCGAATATTACCTTACTGATCTAGTTCGTAGTTTGTTGTCAATGTTACTCACCATGTGCTTACTCAAGCATCCACTCCGAAGGGCTTCGCTCTTCTCAGGCTCATCTGCAAGTTCGTTGAGCTCAACCGCTTCCTATCAATGGAAGTACACACCATGAAGACGATCGCGGTGTTCTTGAAAACGTTGCCAGTCCAGCTTCTTCTGACCCACAGTGCCTGTGTGAAAACTATACAACACAGTGTAAATGAATATGAAAATAAACAAAGAATGCGGACTAACCTGCGAACTCCGATACGTCCTCTCTGTGCCGGTATTGGCCCAGCCATCAAGATAGAGACAACGAGACCAGTCCGCTTGGCCAAACCCTCCGCAATCGCTTTCACAAACGGTGCACATTTGATGAGAGCGCTGTATACATGTTAGAACAGCTTGACAGTAGCACAGCACCGCTTACTCAGAGTACTCCTACGGGGTTGAGGGAGGCTTCAACGACGTGACCTCAGCTTCGAGACGGCGTTGGTAGTCCTCCTCCGCGAGAGCATGAATACCCGTTTCCTCCTCTTCACTCTCCTTCTCCCAGCATTCCGCGACAGCATGATGTCGGATGGAGATCTGGCATGGTGGCTTCGTCCCTTGTCGTTCAGCCTCTGCCACTGCGGCTGCCCATCGTTTATTAAAAGTAGGTAAGATACGCTCCCGGTAATAGAGATTCTGGTAAAAGTGATAATCAGACTTGCGCCACACGGTCTCACTTGCCTCTGCATCTGTAATCATCTTGAAGAGGCGGTCACTCTCCGCACGGAAAGATTTATCCGAGACCACCCTGGAACGATTGTGAAACCACAGTGAAAGTTTCTGTATGGTAGCATTATCAAGAGTAGAGCAGAGAAATTAAAGTACACGTACCGCCCGCAAAACCGCGTAATACCTGGTCCTACGCTTGGCCTCCTCCTCTGATACCCCTGCTACTCCTGGTGCCTTCTCGCCGATGACGGGCTCGAACCCATCTTCGGACGGAGTGTCACCTTCGAGTGTGGCGAGGTCCAGATCGTATCCAAACTCGCAGATGAAGCTTGTTGTGATGCTGTCATAGAAATTCTTCACGGGTTCGGGAATTTGAGGGGTTGGCTTTGTTTCCCTAGCCTCTTCCCACATGCCACGGTGGCAGTCGAGGTATTTGATTGCTGCTGGAGGAAACGAGCTCTTGCGCCCACGTTTCTTCTTCTCCTTCTTGTCCTTCTTGGGCTTATTTGACGCCATCAGGAGCAAATGAGAATAGCAGAGAAAGAGAGACCAAGACGAGGGGGACCAAAAGGAAACGAAACCAAAAAGGACGCGAGCCCAGCGCGCTGACATGGTGGCAGGGACGGAAAGAGAAACGAGCGTCGTGGTTGGGTTTTCAGACGCAAACGGCACTGAATAAGCGCGTATTGACCGGAAACGGGTATGGGCACACGGCGGGATAAAAGTGCTCTCCCGACGAATGCTGGCACTACGCCCGACGCATATGCGTTGTAGACATCAATTATGACGATCTAGATACTTTTTTTCCACTTTTGGCCGAATATACATCTAGATTCACGATGTGCTGCGTTTTTGTGCGAAGAAATACTAGAGCCGCCCAAATTTGATGGGAAAAGCCCATTTTGATGGCGCATCAAGCTATAAGAAGGCCAGTGATTGCTGGATGACTGCAATAGGGCAGTTTTTGAAAAGAGAGGCCTCCTTATAGAAAGGAAATATATGAAAAGAGGCCCCTTATAGTAAAGGGAGTTTTTCGAAAACGCCTACACAGCCTGGTGGTATACAAGCTCGTGACAGCAGTGGTCATACCCAATCAGCTGCTCAGCGCCCCAGTAAAAGAGCTGCCCCCGTTGACGGTGATGAGCCCGCTGCTAAGCGTCACTGCTGATACCCACTCTTTTACAGCTCTCCACCTCGTACTATTTGGATTGGAATACACGCCCATACCTTCCTAGATACATGCCCATACACTCCTAGTACTGTACCTGTGCTCATGTATATCCCGGAAAATTGCTTTTAATATGAGTGCTTTGAATGTGATGCGAGCACACCCAGATGCACCTGCGTTGAAAATATAAACGCCTATACCTGCTCGATTAGGCTGTGCTGTCGTCTATGTCATCACAGCGCCCAGAAATCATTGTCGACCCAGCAATAGGCGCGTTGTAACAGCCTCTCGAGGCATGCTGACACATGCCGGACAAAGCTCAGCTCGGTGTGTTCCGATTGGCATCTGCCAGAACACCTGCAGCTTGTTGCCTATGCTTGATGCAACAAACTCACAGGCCAACAGCTGAGTATGAAGCATCAACCCTCCTCCAATAGGTGCTATGCCGTGAATGGGGAGTAGAATTCCAAAAGTATCTGCTTTCCAAAGCAATTGAGCCAATGATCAAGAGTCCAATCCTTGCGAATGGACTTACCGTGACATTCTGCGATTGCCTAAAAAGCAGCAGAAGGAATGGCATAAAGCTGTACTTGAGGAGCTTGAAGCTCTCAAGAAGCGCAAAGTCTATGACTTGGTAGACTGCCCTAAGAGGAGAAAGGTCATCAAGAATAGATGGGTATTCGACGTCAAGTCTGACGGTCGTAAGAAAGCGAGACTTGTTGCTCGCGGTTTCTCTCAGGTCGAAGGCATTGACTTTGACCAAATATTCTCTCC
>JAXQIY010000057.1:0-13616 GCA_037041695.1 Irpex sp. PG99-01B2
CGACTAACCTCTCTCTTGCTTTTGATCCCGCATATATCGCTTGGGAACACGCTCCTCGGCTGGACGGACTGGTGACTTAATACCGCGACCAATCCCTCAGACTCTCATAGACGACGAAGCAGGTCAAGATCGCCACGCCGTCGAAGAGATGAACGAGAGGTAGACCGCTCTCACCGTCGCCACCGCACACGATCACCACGTCGAAGAGAGTCTCCCGAACATGAGAGACGTTCCACCTACAAGGATGTCAAGGATGACCGTCGATCGCGTCGTGGGATAGATGATGAGAAAAGAAGAGGCCGCGAGCATGTCAAAGAACATGTGAGAATGTCGTACACTGCTGTGAATAGGGATATGCTGACGTTGCGTCTGAAAACACAGCGACACAGTAGATCCCGCGTCTCGCGATCACCGTCGTCACATTCTACCTCCTCTGACTCGAGCAGCCTGCCTGACTCCCGCGGGGACCGGTCACATACACAACGGAGCCGGGGGTCAAGGTCACAAAGCAGAGAACGATCACACTGGAGGCATCACGATCGTCACGAAAAGCGGCACAAGAGAAAGCATAAGGAACACAAGAAGAAAGAAAAGGAGAAACGACGTTCCAGCGCGGATGAAGACCGAAGGAGTGTATTGACAGGCAAGAAGGTGTGTGTGTGGCTTAAAGACTAAAGCTTCTCTCGCATCGGACTCACTATGCATACAGATCAAACTGAAGGTGCATAAGGATGCTGCAGACCTTGAACGAGACGCAAATCGCGAGAGTTTATTACAGTTTCTCAACTCTGCCTGTGGGTAGAGTTATAAGTTCCTGTTGTTGCTTCGTACGCATTCCTACAATTGTTGTAGGTAGCTTTAGGCGATTCTTTGCTTGCTTTTACTAAATGGTTGACTATTCTGCAAGGATCACCGATGGTTTTCGCGCAATCGCTATTGCTACAATATCGGCGCAGTGCTCGGATTCACGAGACGTCGAAACTTAAAGTCCATTTATTGTAGTGACACAGTACCGGAAGTCTGAGAGGTATCGAGATGCAATGTTCGTACGAGATCGTAACTGCTGGTTTAGTTGAAGAACTTGCGGTTGGGGTTCGCGCCAAAGAGGTCGTAACGAATCTCCGGAAGCATCTGACGAGAGGTTAGAGAGTTTGGACACCAAATGTGTGATGACATTACCCTGTCTTCCAGTAGGCGAAGTCGTTCGTCGAGAGTGTTGTCAATAGTGATACGGTTGTTTGCGCCGATAAGCACGACGCCTCCAGCACTAAAGATGGGCAACGTATCAGCAAGCACAGACAGACTGCGTTTCTAGGATTGAAGCGGAAGTACATACAGATCCTCGCTCAAACCCCCTTGCACTTTCGTGGTCACAGTCTTCGAGCTTAATTCCTGGTACTGCTTCTCTGCATTCTCCGCAGCCTTCTTCACGACATCGATATCCTTGTCCCTGGCAAGCACGACGACGTCGCTCTCAAGTAGGGCGAGTAGTCCTTGGGTGATAACATTCTCCAAGAACTGAACATATCGGTCCTCAGACGCGGACAGAGACACGATGGATTCGCGAGCAGTAGTAAAGAGATCTTGGAGATGCTCTTCCCTTTGCTGCAACAGCTTGAGACGAGACTTGTTCGTGAGGGTTGACTGAGCTCTGCCAAACGTTACAGTTTGCATTGAGATACGCTTGAAGCATATTGGGACGTACATCTTCTGAGAAACCTCAGCATTCTTCCTCTTCTTCTCATATTGTGCATCGATCGCCTGCTGCTCCTGCTTCACTAGCTTGGCCTGCATACATGGACATTGAGATCGACGCCGACATGGTCACCTTCACCTTGAACGTACCTTCTCGATAGCGAACTCCTCGTCTGCTTTCACTCTTATTTCCCTAGCTTTCTCTTGCGCCTCCTGTTTGATGAACGCGACCTATAATACGAAGCGTCTTGAGTCCGTACGACTGTCCAAAGGTAACGGCTCTGCCGCTTTATTTGGCACAGTGGCAAGCGTTACTGACCATCTTGTTCATCTCAGTGAGGACTTCATCGTCGTTAAGTGCTCGTGTAGACATCTTGTATGTTAGGTTACTAGAGCAGGGACCGTAGTGGAGGATTGGCTTGTAGGAGTTAAGCGAAGGTGCTCAAGTGAGGAACAGCTATCCGAGTCCATGACGCTTGCCTCACGTTGAGTTGATGCTTTATAATTTATCTAAACGCCTATCCTCGCAAGCATTAATGGGGTAGTGGTAACCTGGGTCGTTGCCATCGACCCGCCGGGGGTTCGATTCCCCCTTAATGCAATGCTGATATTTTTGTTTTCTACCTCCAACGCTTCCAACACTGTTGTTTGCTCGATAGCATTGTCTATTTTATATCCGTACTACAAGTACAAGCCGACATGTCTACACTCAGAATGCAACTTGATACGTAGATCCCACCTTCACCAGTAAATTCTTGGCCGATCCACCGAAAACGAGAGTTACGCGTACGTTGCGAGATGCACTCCCGGAATGCAATTGTACATTTCTCGGCCGCTGATCTTCCCAGTCTATATCAAGCTTCAATCCACCTCGTAAATGGACATTTTTCAAGGAGCCTGAAGACCAGGCTTGCGGTAGCGCAGGGAGGAGAGTGATAGTATAAGGCATCTCATTCGACGCAACATCCGGATTATGAATGAGGCCGTTCTGCACGATGGACTTATGATCTGTTCCGAGAAAATGTAATGACATAACGACATAACGACTTACTAGAAGCGCGGCTGGGTATCCGAAGTTGGCATCGATCTGGAAAAAGGGGTTAGCATCCAGAGGGTTGTACAGACTGAAGAGATTCGGTCCAAAGTTCCTCTCGATAGAATACTAGACGCGTGAGAGGTTATAGTCTAAGCATCACTCAACGCGTAAGTTACTCTCTGGGCCAGACTCACAGTCAACTGGTGATAGAACGCTTGTGCGTCCCCAAACTGTGCCCACATTGCTGCCCGCCAGACCTTTTCCCAGCCTGCATCGCCATCGGGCCCTGTTCCATTTCCGCGATGTATTAGGCTGATTCTCGCTGCGTCGAGAACCTGAGACTTCGTGTAGGTGACGTTTTTACTCGCGGCAGGTGGGGACTGCAGGGTTGCGTTGTAAGATGTGAGAGCATAGCCTGGATAAACGCCAATGAGGTGGGACAAGTGGCGATGGGCGTCAGTAGGAGAGTCCATGTCTAGTTTCCACTCTGTGTGATACGAATAAGTCACGGGGACAAAGAGTCAGGGACACCCTGAGCATACCTTGTAGCTGGCTCCAAGAACCTATGTGGATGCCTTTATCCATCAGGGCTCGCTTCGTGCGGATTTCTGTACACGAAAAGTGACATCAGTAAGGCCTTCAGTCGTAGTTATGATTATCCGTGGGCCTGTCTTACCTTCAAGGAAAGCTGTATCTGTATCTCCACTCGTCTGCCAGCCTTTCTCGACTGCGTTAAAGAGCTGCCAAATAAGCTGCTGGGCATGTGCGCAACCTGGGATGTGAAGGATATGGGCATGGAGATCTTGGGTCTTAGATGATGGGCCACGCACCAAAAGTGATAGGGACTTGCTCAGGCGAGTTGCACGGAGCGACGACCAAAGTGGTGTCATTTGAGTATTCGTCAACGATCAACTTGTCCGAATGGAAAGCAGCAACACCCTATGGAAGTCTTGAGGTTGGACAGTGCAATAGATCGAGAGCCGTGATACACAGTACCTTCAACAAGGGCCACCCTTGAGCTTTCCACCACTTGGAATCTCCGGTAAAGTCAAAATGATCCCATACGTGAACCATCTGCCAGGAGTGTCATTCAGCGGGCGTCATCTAACGCAAGTATTTTGAGAGTGGTACATACCATCCAGACCGCCGATTCTACGGATAACCTCATTCAGTAATTCTCATATCAGCTATCATGGATCGTCACAAACCTGGATAATCCGCCCACTCTGCAGAGTTACCGTAGGCTTTCATTCCGGTATGCCCGAATATCTTAGTGATGTGAGATCCCTTGTAAATGCAGCTCTCTCAAAGAACAAACTCGTGTGCTCACATTCATCTAAGAGAATTCATCAGTGACCAGATTGGATTCAATGAGAGTCAGGACATACCTCATTGTGCGTCACAAAGCCCCGAGATGTATTGTATAAGGTGAGTGCTGTCTCTGCGCCTCGAGGTGCCCACGTTTTCTATGCACATGCTTTCAGTGGCTCTCCTTGCACAGAGTAGGACGCATACGCACTTGGATATAATCGAAAAGAGGAGTAATCACGTGTGAGGGTGCGCCAGTAATCTCCGCAAACCAGTAGTTCATCTGGATGTTTATGTTGGAATCTATCGAATGGAACCCTGAGCTGCTGCATGATACACGCCATTCATTGAAACGACTCACGATAGTCTATATGCAGATATATCCCATCAGTATGTCATAGCTGCTTTGCAGTCCATGAGGAATACTGACCTGCACTCCAAGCAGGGCTGGTATCCATTGCCCACTTTCCTTGTAGGTTTGACGGAAGTTGACCAGGCGCACTAGTCGCTAGAAGGTGTCGCCCAAAGTTGAATATTAGCCACTCGAGATAAGGGTTGCCTTCATCCGTCTTGTATTGGGCGACAAGCTGGTCGGTAGGTGGTAAGGACGACAAGTTAAGATTCGCGTTAGCTCCAAACGAGAGGGTTAAATCTCCCAGGTTTGTCTTGTACGCCGCTGTGTGAGCTGACAGGATGTCTTTGAAAGCCTTCTTTCCAGTTGTGGCAGAGTTGAGTAGTTTGCTAAGCGACGCATGTACGACGGAGAGCGGTTTTGCAAAAGAGTAGTTGCTAGCCGCATTTCCAGCATCCATATCATATTCGGTGTCTCCAACCCAGGTGATCCACTCCTCGGACGCACCCTCGATGGAGAGCGTAGCGTTATTACTGCCACTGAGATGACATTGGACGCGGGTACTCTTGCCACGAGCGGTGACGCGAAACAGGAGCTCGTATGCCATACCGGGGTCAGCGACGTTCCCTTGCACTCGAAGAGTAGAGTTGTCCAGACACGAGACATTTGCCTGGGGAAGGCCAGACTCGAAGCTGCTGGAAAATACATGAGTTACGGTGGGTAGAAGAGAACCAGAGGCTCCGTTCGTGACCAGATGTTGAGTACACGCGCGGGTTGGATGTGAGCATAGCGTTGTCCTATCTGGTAGATCAGTACGCGTATTAGAGCAACACTTGGACACGAACCTGGTGAAGGTGCTATTATCCTCGCTGGAGGCCCATGTAGCCTGAGCTACTCCTCGCTCAAGGTCAAGCCACCTTCCGTATTCGACGACTTCAGATTCCGAAGAGCTGTTCAGAGTGGTAATCAGATACCCAGAGCCCGCGTATGAGCCTGCCTCAGGGATTTGAGTTCCTGCGAAACCTTGACAAGAATCCTAAGTGTACTGACCATACGCCCCAGCATCGGTTGTAAGCTCTTCAATATCTGCAACAGGAAGGTAAGAACCAGCGGCGGGACCGAGGATAAACTACGGAACTATCAATAGTGCCATTCGAAAATATCGTCTTTCTGATTTCTTGCATGTCCTGTGCCATCTGTGCTCGTTCAGAGGGCTGCTTGTTTCCGCCATTGTATGTCTGTTCAAGTGAAAATACGAGTGGGATGTTCAGTGGTGTATCATGTCACAGCACGAACACTTCGAACCTTGTCTTGAAAAGGCCCACCGGACCAGAGGGATTCGATATTCAATTGGGTAGTTTCTTGTACGGTACCCCCGGGCGTCATTGCTGTACAAGTATCGTCAGACATAGGAGTGAGGAGACCAAGGATGACCTGCCTGCAAGGTACCCATTACCAACGGGCAACCAATGTGTTGCCCATGCCTGTCCTGGGGACGTATACCACAGTCCATTGCCGGATGAGGGAAACCCTTGGGGTAGAGCATTTGCCAGAGGAGTTAAGAGCGCGATGAACGGTAGGAGAGGAAGTACGGAGGCCATTATGACTTGCCAACATAGGACGCAGGGTCATGCGGGCCAATGATTCAGCTCCATCATGGACATAGGCTTTTATACTGTGCGCCGTCTTGATGATCTGGAGGAGCATATGCCACGACAAAATTGACTAAGGAGTCGGTATGCCGTAGGCCGTCCCATGACTGTACCTTTGATGACGGCGATATATACACCTGACGGCTGCTGAAAGCGTACGGGCCGTGACAGCTTCTGAGAGAGTATGATCACGAGCACTTGTCCTCGCATTTCATCAGGGCCACCATGTTCGCCGAATGTTACCTACAGTACCGTATACCTTCGCAAGCCCTTGAACAAGACGAGAGTCGGAGTGTTTATGGGTATAAAGCAGAGACCAACCGGGCCGGGACCGTTCTTGAAAGCATGGTGGTGTCGTTATTATGATATCACTGAACCCTCCACTCTTAGATACCTATGGTGCCTGTGTATGCGGCAGACCCAAACTCTGAAAATTGTATCCTGCTTTTTCTATCAATATGCAGTGCTGAAGAGGACCGCGCACAATCTGAGTGGATACTCACACTTCCAAAGCTCCCCGAGACCTTTATCGCTGTAAAAACTTACGAAGCAGAGCGATTATTTCTCGGGACTCTACTGACATCTGAGGTCCCCGCAGCAAGTTGGCAGTGGTTCCATATGGGTTCATAATGGATGAGCATGACGCCTGGTTGTAATGTCGAAGGTTGAGATGATCACTGTCCCAATGAGCGAGAGCACGGCAAAATCCGATATCTTGAGCCAGATTAGGCAGTTGTCAGGCAGATGTCGGTTCAAAAAAGGTAACTGTCGTCAAGACAACAATGAGCTGTTGATCAACGCCCTCATCGTTACCCCAGCCTGTGTAGCAGCCTATGTTGCTCTTTGTTGCTTCGTTCTGCCCCTTTCCACTCTTCTTCCTGCTCTCGTGAGGCCCAGTAAACCCTTCTGTATTATCTCCACGTTCTTTTTGCGCAACTCTCTTTCACAGTTCTCGTCGAAGCTTTGGTCTCGTCTGGCAGGTCCTTTGGTTATTGGAGTTTGAAATGGCCTTCACACACTTTGGAAAGCGGGTGCTCTCTGCATATCGTATGTGCCTAGATTACGAAATTTAACGTTCAAACTTGACGAGCTAACTCGCGTTCTTCACACTCGTACAGTTATACTATTTGTACTCGACATCATCGTGCTCGCGCTGGCTGCACGGGTTAACATATGGCAGGAATTCTTCTGTACGTTCCACTTAAGCTTATACCGGTACACTGCTAACTATGCGCTGGCCATGATTCATGACTTTACCCAGTTATGGCTGATCTCTTCCCTCTTGGACTGTCGATCGCAAGTCTCGTAGTCCTTTTATTACTGTGAGTTGACTTGAGCGCCAGTGATGGCTCTCTACATGCCAGGACTCAATAACGTACTGCGTCCATATAGATTGCTATCCGCCGGTGGCTTGAAATACACTTTCGTCGCTCGCCCAGCATTTCACATGAGCATCTTTGGCTTGCTATCGATCTTCTGGCTAGGTGAGCATGTGAAACCAAGATGATTCCTGCGTGTTTGCGTATATCGTCTGAACTGGTGTTTTCAGCGTTCAACGCGTTCTCCACATCTCGCTGGAGCAATATACCCTTCCCTTGCTCCATTATCCCTGACGGTGAGTCGGCAGCTTCAATCATACCTCAAGTATATTGGATGATACTAACTGTCCGACCAGAATATGCCGACGAACGTGGTTGGTGCCAGGAGGTTCAGGCCCTCAAGGCCTTTGTGTGGATTCTCTTCGTTGGAGGTGAGTTTACTAAAAGTGATTTAGTCTGAATGATACATGCTTATCCCGGGGGCTGCTAGTTCTTATCACGACTACGTTTGTGATCCAACACGTCTTTTCTCAGCACCGCCACGGCAACAGACAGATCTGGAAGTTTTCCCTCATGCACTTCGACCCACGGTCCGCGGCACATCAGGGACACGCACGGTCTACTAGCGTTACTGCTGGCTACTTCGGCAGGGCCGCAAGTAGCTATATTCCAGGGATCGATTCGAAGTGGTAGTAGGCGAATGTGTCATCTTCTACCATATATCAATGTACCTAACAAGGAGCGTGGCTACGGGATTAAGTTTTGCTTCAGAGCAAGCTCGTCACTATATACCTGGATACACCTTTCACGATGCGTCAAGAAATCTTCCTCAACTCACTCCGAAAATCATCATCTTGCGCCGCTTCGTATCACAGGTAACCCATCATTACTACTTTAACTAATAAAACATAACCGCCGCCTGCGCAAACCTCTCAAATTTTACATGCGTGTAAACTTGTAAGAACCCGACTTTGCAGTATGCGTTGGATATGGCTAGATACAGGCGGATTTCGCTGGCAGGAAGAATGCATTCAAGTTGGATAACATTCACGAATCGAACTTCTGAAGGCGCAATCACGCTGCTCTGATTACTGATAGTCCAATGGACCTCTACTAAATATCTTCAATATGGGCGGATTGAAAGGCATTCTAGGGATACCCTTACATATGAATAGAGCGTACTTTCCGGCAAGGCCGATAGTAAAAAAACCCAGGCGCGAACGCCAGAAAGAAACAATTCGGGCAGATAGACTCAGGGATCACAATAACTTTAAGTTAGGATCAGGTCGAGATAAACGCCCAAAAAGAGCGAACCGTGGGCTTCCATCTCCTATCAATAAAGAAGCCATGCTGCATACACGTGTCTACCAAATGAGGTACGCTGCGATCATTCGTTTGAGGCAACCTTGCACCGATTGTGTGGTCAGGTCGTAAGACAGCGCTCAAGCACAACACCGTCTTGCCTGCTATCAGCATACTTGTGAATTCTTCTCCTACCTTTTGCCTTCGATAATCGTGGCAGCGCGCGACTTTAGCTTGTTCGTGCGCTTAATGTAACAATTGACTTCGTCATGGACCACCACCGGCTACTCATTGCTTCGAGATGACTACGACTTATAGCCGACGACGTGTTTCCCTCTATCCTCCAAATAAAGGCTCTCTGAGTGCGGGGACTCCTTTCGAGTTATGGCCAAACCCACGTATTCCCGGATATTAGATGCTTTATGGGATGGATGATATATAAAACACAGACCAACAGTACGCCGTCTTTACTTCCTCGGTAGCGATGTTATCAGCCAGCTCCCACGTCAGACTGACTCAAATACTATAGTTGTAGGGACCATGTCAAAGCTGTGGGGTTTCTGGACTGTACTATAGGAAGTACAGCTCATGAGTCTAGGCAAATGGTCCCTTGAATTCTTTTCCTCACCGGTAAGCACGTATACACGTATACACCGCATGCTCTTCGCCCCCTTGCGCCACGGCCCTCCCATTCATTGCAGAAACTTTCGTCAAGAAAGTTTACATGCTGAAATGTTTCCCATGTCTACTGACCGTGTATTGAATCTGTATCCCAGCCGGATATTCAAAATACGTCCAAAATCACACCCGTTTAGTCATCCTATCTATAATCTTGATAAACAACAAGCAGTAAGCATGAAGAACACCTCTACTCTCCTTTATAATCGTGCACTCACTCCTTATGACAGCCAGTACAACTTTTTCTCCGCACCTCTGGCCAGCTTGTCGTGCTAGCTCGTTTGCAGTGTTATTCGCAAGCGCTGAGGCTGGACCCGGCGGTACCCTCTTTCCATTCGTTCTCTTTGCTGCCTGCCTCGGTCCGTGTTCTGAAACTAGGAGATGGTCGCTTAGGCATGATTTGCGTTGGAGGAGTTTTTGGCCACCTACTCACCTCTATCTATATAGAATCGTCCACCCTCAAGCTCAATGTCTCTACCGACTAAGCAATCAACCAGAATATCTCTTTCTATCGGTATGTGCAATGCGTCTCTCATTGAGCGACATATGAAATACCATCCCTATCCAACATCGTGTTTTATTCGAGACCAATCACCGCGCGTTATATTTCGAATTTTCCACTGGTCCCAGTTGTTATAATGACGAAGATAACTTCCTTTAGTTCGATGACGCTTAACGTTGCAGTAGTGCCTATGTTTCCGCATGGCTATGGGTACGCTGCATGCATTGATCGTGGTCAACGCAGGCACCTGCATCCATCGTCATACGCACACCAAGCACCATCAACGTGGATCCAGGGATGCATGGTACTTCCCCCCTCACCGCTCGCATAGCATCGTCACTTATCAAGCTGACGATTGTCTCTTTGAGCCGTGAATCGAATACGATCGCGACCTTGCCAGTTCGCGGAGGGCGCCCACAGACCAAGACGTCTATGTTGTTACCTGAAGCAGCGTCCGTTTGCATCGAAATCTGTGAGAGCCTCTAGATGCATTCTGTGCGTATGAATACTTACTAGCATTCCTTAGCTTCTTGGCTTGAATCTGCACCAAACCTGCGACGTACCAGGTCGTGTACTGACCAGGAATCACCATGGGCGGCTTTGGGCTATTTGGCGGCTACAAAAGCGCCAACTTCCCAAGCGCACACTTGTGTAGCAATCGAGTTGATGCGCTTTGCGCGAAGTCTCTGCAACGATACCCCCAACATCCTGCTCCTATAAGAATCTTTGTCTCACACGATGTATGGAATACCAGAAATGAGGTATGCAACCCACTCTTCCTCCGCAGATATATATCCAGTGCACCAACCTCCCGCCCATGGTCTCAGTATGCTCGACGAGCGCACTCATGCGCGGATTGGAAGCTTTGCTGAAGACTTCATCAATCCTCACGGGCAGATCGAGAGCCCTGATTTCGATCCCTTCGGAGATGACATCGACCCGGAGGAGTTCGAGAGGATGGGGCACAGCGACTCAGAGGACAGCACACAGACGAATATACCTCCTCAGATACCTTTGCCAAACCCTCTCCCGCTCGCACAACCTTCGCTGGTAATGCCGAACCTTCCTCAGCCCTCCCAGTCAATGGTGGCCCAACAGGCTCATGTCAACACAGGTATTGTACCCCACACCTAACTTTACAAAGAGGCTGACATTGGCAAATAAGACCTGGGCGAGACTCCGGAGAATGGGCCTCAGGGAAGTTACAATGACGGGCTGGTTAGGAGTAAATGGTATGTATGCGACTTTCGATGCATCGTCCCGTCACTTAGTGGAATAATTCGCAGTTGTAAGAAGATGTCTAAGCCTCAGAACGGCGGGCCAACAACAATGACAAATAGGTAAGTAGCTTACTACGTACCCATCGTCCGCGGTGCACTATCCGTGGTCTAAGATTGAGCCATGCATTCCTATTCTGACTTATTGGACTGAACAGCCCCAACGAGAACGTTACTGCCTCAGTAGATGCGAGCATCGATCCGTATGTGTGCTTTTATCTGTTCGCTCCCGCGCAGGCAACTCATCGCGAATATCTCAGCACCATTATCGCTTCATCGGCCATCCCTAGCAGCTCAATTCCCGTCTACTACCCCGGAACCTCTGCTAACAACGCCTATCAAGATGCCAACAAGGCCAGCTCCCAAGAGCATCCCAAACGTCGTGGGTGAGAATAACGTGCCTTCCCCGGCCATCGCGGTACAAATATGGAATGTTTGATAGGCTCCCCTTTCTGAGTCTACCTCTTCCTTCGAATTCTTCCCACATACGGCAATCAGGCGGGTCACCGACGTACACGAGGCAAGCTTGTTGTTGTTCGCTGCGTTCTGCTCACTCTGAATCTATACCACGGATATATGCTCCACCACTGAACTTCAAATTATTGATCGCTACCTTTTTCTTTCTTTGTAAACGTAGATTCTCAAGTATCGGCCTGTACTATGGATGATATCACCACGGAACACAATTGGATATGGATTTCTGTTATAACTCTATGAACGACGAACGTTGATACTGGTGCTTTGTTTGCAGTCCACATGTATATGCGCAACTCAAACGGGCTTGCACTTGAAAGTAGTCAAAATCTTTACCGTTCAAGCTCAAGTCTGATGCTCTTACGTGTCACAAACGCTCCGGAGCTTGCTAGGAGCCAACTTCCGTAAATCCAGAAATCCCGCTCGTGATGTTGGGTAGGCCTCTCCGTGGCCGTGGAGTCGCATGGCCCCTAGTCAGAGTTTCCTGATGGTTCACCGATCACTGCATAATACTCTCATGCCTGCAATACCAGGAATGACGGGGTGAGCTTCAGATTGACTAGAAGATGCTACCCCAACTGTGTCAGTGCAATGACAAGAGCTATTATGTGGAGAGATCTTTCGGGAAACAAGTGCATTATAAAATAGTGGTACAACATGTTTTGTCTTAGAAACGACATACCAAACGAATATAAAGTAAGCAGTGGTAGATGTGGATATCAGATGAATGAGTGAGGATATGGTGACCGAGAAACAGATTGTGGATACACTTAAAATGAACGTCAGAGGACTTGACTGACGGTGTGTGAGACGAGGCGTACAGCATCGGCAGCGGTGAACGCTGAGTAGGGAGTGTGGCTGTGATATTCGATGCGAGAAGTCTGTGAAGTATAATCAACTTGGGTTAACGTGTTTAAAACATCATACCAAAACCTACCGGCTAAGTGGAAGCCTGAGCGGCGGCAATATTATATGCCTGAGCAGCGGCAGCGATATTTTTCCTCAAAGCTTTGGCTGCTTCCTGTGCTTCAGCAGTATGAGTCTTTATGTGCTTGTTTCTTGCATTCTCTCGTCTGAACGGCTTGTGTGGTATGTTACACCCGGGTACCCTGCAAGGAAAGACGTCGACACCGGCCATGTGACTGCACATGTGCCGTCCTAGCGACCTGACGCATTCGCAGCTAGCTGTCTGTTTGCTGGTCTCCGGTGTGCATCCCGGAAATTTACACAATGGCTTTTCATTCTGCTTGTACCCGTGTTTCCCGTAGAAGTGATCACCTATGGCACGTTCATTGGACTCGTCGAGAATGTAATTGCATCCATCGACAGGACAGATAATCTTCAGGATATACCCGTTGTACACGATGTGCTGATTGCCATCCCCGATGGCTTGGGGCATGGTGTTGTCGGCAGGAGCAGGGGAGGTGGTATAGGCAACCTGTGAAGCTGTCTCAGCAGCTGGAACTGCCTCCAACATCAAAGTTGGGGTAGCATTGGCCATGTCTTCAGCAGTGACCGAAGCGGCAGAGACTGCTTCATCCTGACCACGCCTGCCTTGGAGCGGGCCGTCCACGACGACTACGGAAGGTTTCTCGACGCGTGTGGCTACTGACTCGACATTGTCCGCGAAGATGTCCGCTTGTCCTTGATTCTTTGTAGGCCCCCGCGCTTCGTCCTCGCGGTGAGCAAGATCATCGTATCGCATTTTCTTAGTGCCCGGCGAGGCGACGATGTCGTTTCTATCCTCACAACGTACAGGCCCGTTGGTGGCCACTCCCAGCGACTGCCGCTTTCGCTTCCCCTTCGTAGGAGAAGGTGGAGGAGGATTTCCAACCCTGGAAGAGGCATGAGAAGTTGAAGTCAGAGAATCGTCACGCGTACTCACTGGTCTATGTTCTCTTCACTGAGCTTCTTCACCAAGTTTGTACCTGCCATAGCACTTGGATCCCAGTCAATCACCATAGTATATCTGCTGTAGAACTGATGACCTACAATTGAACCTCGCCTTTGTAACCCGAAAC
>JAXQIY010000058.1:0-13927 GCA_037041695.1 Irpex sp. PG99-01B2
CTACCTATCACATCTCAACTTCATGCCCCTGTACCTCTAGCAATTCTCTCCACGATTTTCGCCCTAGTGTGTCCAGTTTCCACTGTTCGCCTGGGCCTTGGGAGTCTTGGAATGGTGCTTGTGTAACATACGCCAGACAGCTGCAGGCTACGGATAGTGGTTCAAAGTCTCTCATTCGACAGTCAATTGATAAACCGAGAATAGAAGTGGTCTTTCGTGAGCCAGTCCAGCTGCGACGGCAATGGAGGAGATGAGTAGGGGATTACCAGGAAAGGCAGGAGTCGGGGCTACATATGGGATTATGTAAGCAATCAGGACGTCTACGATTGGTTTGAGAGTTTTTGAGCTACCGTATGTAAGTACTCGTACGCCTATACATATGTTCTGGCTCATCACAGACATTTTTCTCTTCAAATTTACTGTGAGGTATAAGTACACAGATTGATACAATTACAAAGAGGAGACTCTCGGATGACAGGATAGAGACACGAAATAATATTTACATCTTTACAGAAGGCTGGAGAGACCCCTAATCCCACTTAATAGGAGCAGAGTAGCGTTCTTCGAGAAGGCCTTCTTGCTTAGCCTTGATTTCTATGTGCGCCAAACGCATCAGTAATTAATAGAGCGGTTACAGTAAGTAACATGATGGCATCGGCAATCGACACTTACGCAGCGCTAGAGTCTTGGAGTAGAAGCGGCACCAAGCAAGGTTTCCTGAAAGCATATTGTCAATAGGCTGTCCGTAGGATCATATACAAAGCTGCAGGCACTCACCCATCATCAACCACATATTTTCCACGCCCAACTCCTTCCAACAACTCCTCAGTTCTCCCTCATCGTCAAGACCCCAGATTGGTGTAATCTTCTTCCCGAGTTCCTCGCCAACGAGGTCACGAATGGGCTCACGAGCGTCACCGTATCCAGTGGCAAACAAAACGACGTCAGCCTTCAGTTCACTGCCATCATCAGCGATCACGCCGTCCTTAGTAAACTGTTTGATGCCGCCGCTGCCAGACTTGAGCTTGATTTTCCCGTCAACGATCATCTGGGATGTACCGACATCTATGGATGTATAAGTCACAGACATTCATCTGCATACTGAACGATCGCACGTACCAAGATAGTAGCCCCCTGCGCGCGTAAGTGCGAGGATGAAGAAGCCGGAATCATCTTCGCCCATTGTGAGCCCAAATCCCACCTTTCTGAGGCCATCGAGTAGTTCTCTGAAGCAAAACAGTCGCTTCAGCATACTCATTCAAGGGGTACGCAATTGCACCAACACACTTGTCAGCTTCAGCAATATCTGCTGCAACACGTTTGTGAAGCATCTTGCGGTATAAAACGGGCATAGAGTTATCGATGAGGTCCGCAATCTCGGTCGGAGGGCCGTCTTCCCAGTATATACCTACTTCATTGTCAGCCAACGCCTATAATCTTGAGCATAGATACTGACCTTTCATGAACCGAGGCATGCCGTTCTTATTCGTCATGATGTACGTCTTTCCCCGCTGCCACAACGTCACATCTAGGACAGCCCTCAGACAAAGGCCTAGCGCAAGAAGCAGCTAAACATGTGTACTCACCAACTCCGTGGTCGGCGTAATCGGCTGCAATATCATGGGCTTTATCGTGCAAGTAAGAGTGCGTCAGACAGAACGGAAAGTGGTGTCAATGGGCGAGACGTGCCTGAAGTGCAAGCGCCGACGACAACAACCTTCTTGCCTGCATGATCCAAAGCCTTGTCATGTTGCGTAGAGTGCAAAATCTGGCCCTGGAAGTCGGCCTGAAGTAACATCAATATCAAACTCGGGGTCAAGGGGCAGAGATATGCTACACACCATCCCTGGAATTGTTGGCATCTTGGGAGTGCCTCCACCGATACCAGGTGCGAACACAACATGGTTGGTGTGGAGCACACGGTTCTTATCTCCACGCTGAACGGTTACTTCAAATTTCCCAGAGTCAAGTTTCTTGACGTTCAGGACCTTCGATGAGGTCCAAACATCGATCTCGAGAGACTTGGCATAGAACTCGAGCCAGTCAGCGAGCTGTAATACAACGCTATCGTAAGCGGATGGCAACAAGGTCGGCGTAGACGGCGTTAACTGACCTTCTGCGCAGGCGTGTATACAGGCCACGATTCAGGGAATCTGAAAACTAGAATTAGCTAATACTCTAATTGAACAAGTCGAAAGTTCATACTTCAGGTAGGGCATGTGGTCGTACCCTGGAGGATATAGTGTGAGATTACGTCGCGGCTCATTAAGATAAGATAACACTTACACACAACGTCATGCAAACAGAGAGCAGCGTAGCGATGCCTCCATTGGTCCCCAATCCTCGGCTGCTTCTCGCAAACGAGCGTGGATACACCCAACAACTTCAATCGTGCAGCGATCTCCAGTCCACTCTGACCGCCACCAACAACCAGGACCTCCGGGTCCCGATCGGTGAACTCCATCTCCTGCTCGCGCTGGGCGACCCACTTGCCGTGATTAGGAGCGAAGTTGCGTCGCCAGCCAGACTTCTCAGGGAAGTCTTTCAGACTCTCGAGATTTGTGAAAACGTTGTGAGCTTTCCATTCCCGCTGGCCATCGCCCTTTTCGACAGGCACTATGCGGAAGACCCCAGAGCCAGAGCCAACGTTGTTGTCGAAGGTGAAGTGACCACGGATCCACGCGAGATCTTCGTACAAATCATCGACTTTGGCGAATGAGAGCTGGAAGTTTGAGAGTTTCGAGCGTGTAAGACGATCAGTGAGGAACTGCTTGATCTTCTCCGTCCCTTGGAAGGTGCGCAAATCCCAAGTGAGGGAGAGGATGTCGCGCCACCATGCATCGTCTGTGAGACGCGATAAGATGCCATCGATATCGCCCTTCTCTACGTTGGTGGCGAACGAGTTCAACCAGTCCCGGGCAACCTGCTCATGATCGATGTTCTTGATTTCAGAGGTTGGTATACCGAGCTTAGCGGTAGTAGGAAGCTCTGTGGTGATAGGCATGACCCTCAGTGACAACCGAGAGGTGAATGTGGTCCTAGGAAACAACGAGATTGAATGGACTCGGAACTCACGCTCGAATATAAAGTACTGTGTCCCCTCCTATGTCTCTGAACAATATTCACGTGCGCAGCTGACCAAGGTTCTGGGAAACCAGGCGGTATGGTCAGTTGACTGCTTGGTTTTCTCACGGCTTCAAGGCGGGATACTCACGAGAACCTTGGCAGTCAACCAGACGGCTTCAGCTATGACAGAACGAGCGGAGAATAGTCTAGGCTCTGCGCTCCAATCACGATATTCCTATCAGGGGTCACAGCAATACAAGCAGCAGCTATTCATGGGGCGTTGAAAGCACATCCGAGTCGCTTTGGGTCCGAAAATAGCGCATAGGATGGAACTGTGCCAAAACTAAGCAACATCAGTATTTCACCTTCTTGAAGTTTCCCTCTCTGAAGCCAGGCAAAACTGCGGGATTCTTCTATATACGTGGTAAACGAAGAAGTGCTTACTAATTGCTTTCACAGTGCAGCGAGTCACGAGGACAGTCGATACCTGACCTCGATAGTCGCAAGATAATCACAGTAGAGCGCAAATAGACGTAGTTGGAGTAGACTTGAGCCTGGTGATCAGACTGAGAGAAAGATGATAGTAACCTGAACTTGAACAAGCGGACGGGTGGAGAGAAGACTCTATGACGCCACAAAGCCGTCCGCCTGCCCTTTACGGACAGCTGAGTTTCATCTGGGTTCATACTCGTTGGCGCCTGCACTGTAAAACAGCCCGGGATTACTTTCAAATTGTACTGTCACTCAAGCCATCTTGATAGTTACAATTGCAATCGCGCGGCTACGGTAACAAATGCGTGAAATACTAAACTCTACTGCAGTTCGTACTGGCCAGTATTTGAAGCTTTGCTTCCCGGAATCACCCGACCGAGGCCGACCCCGACGGGCAATACAATCGTGGCACGATGATGCTCGCGGCGCAGACGACGCGTCACCGTGGCCGGCCTGCCAGTGTAGTATACGTAACGGCCAGGGTGACCGCCTGTGATTAAATATATCTGTCGAGAATCGTTGCCACGACAGCCACATATCCTGCTTTCCTCTTCATATTGAACAGCTCAACAAGCATCGTAGCTGTTATAAACCCGCCCTCTCCTCTAGTACTTCAAAATCAACAGTGGCCATCCGCGAAACACGCCATTATGGGTGCTCTACTATCAAATTTTGACCAGATGCTCCCTCCACGCCCAAGCTGGAATGTGGGAGACATCCCTGATCAACGTGGCAAGGTAATCATCGTCACAGGTGGTCTAAATTTCTCGCTCGTTTGTAGCGCTTCATATTTACTTGGACTTGGATCTTAGGTGGAAATAGCGGCATTGGGAAAGAGACAGTCAAGGTGATGTAATCTGACTGGGAATCGACGTGACGTTAGCCTGAGTTGCACGCATACTACAGGCTCTTCTTGTAAAGAATGCAAAAGTTTACATTGCAACGAGAAGCAAAGAGAGGTGCATGGCCGCCATCCGCGAACTCAAGGAACAAACTGGAAAGGAAGCCGTATTTCTGCCTCTGGATCTTGCAGACTTACGGAGCGTTGAGGCTGCCGCGAAGGAGTTTTTGAGGTGAGCTGCATATTACGATGACACCATGCAGCGGCTTATTATTCGTTGGCCTCAGTAAAGAAAAGCATTTACATGTGTTGTTCAACAACGCGTCAGTACCTCCAAGTTCTACGCAAAATCCAAATATCGTATGGCAGCATTGATTCTCTTCCAGTGGCCTTAAAGACTGTCCTATGGAACAGCTCACCGCTCAGGGTTTTGATATGGTGTTTGGCGTAAACGTAATCGGTACGCTATATCAGTTCGTCCATAGTATTCTTTCACTTAACCGTCTCTATAGGACACTGGTATTTCACCGAGCTACTGCTACCTGCGCTTCTTGCTGTATCTGAAGATAATCCAGGGCAAAACTCGCGAGTCATCACCACCTCTTCTTTTGCGGCGTACATGAACACCATACACTGGGAAAGCATCAAAGACGGTCCCGTACGAAGATCAATGACTCTCGACGATTTCTACGACCAGAGTAAACATGTGGGTATATGGTCTCCGTTCGTGATGTCTACAAATACTGAGCTGTTGGTGCATGCAGGCCAATATTATAGTATCTAACGAAGTGGCCCGCAGATATGGTGACAAGGGAATTGTTGCCATTTCTGTCAATCCTGGTACGATTTCATTTGCATTTCGTATCTTCAGGACATTTGAGCATGAATGATTGCAGGGAATATCTTGACTGAAATGGCGAAGTCCAACCTCACTTGGTGGCAGAGAATTCTCCTCGTGAGTTCTTGTCAAGTTCTCGAACTAAGGGTCGCTCTCAGAATGTCGCACAGTGGCCCATACTATACTCTCCGCCTTTTGGAGCGCTTACTCAGTTGCGTGCTGGTACCGACCCTAGCGTGGCAACGTACAATGGAGCAGTAAGTAGAGTATATGTACGTGTACTCCGTAGTTCATCCAGGCTCATGCATCGACGAGTAGTTCATGATTCCGTGGGCGAGAGTCGGTAAGGCTCCAAAGGAGACCGATGACCCTGCAGTTGGCAAAAAGCTGTGGGACTGGTTGGAGAACCATGTCTAGATGACAGTTGCATAAACTCAGGTTCAAACGGCCTCCGAGGAGATTTTTCTCGATATTAAGAGTATTGCGTGCCCAGTTTAACGGCTTCCACGTTCAGAAGGTTTCACGTCTATCATATCACTTGTCTAAGTCAATTAGTCGTTCAATAGATACGCCCACCTCTTGATTTATGACTCGTTGTACACATCTTGCCGATATACATGCTCGTCAACTGCGTGATAGGTCGCATTAGCTACATAAGCTCCTTTCCCTTACAGATGACACTCTGCCAGTGTAAACGCTACTAGTAACCGCGGCGGGTGCGCTTTCATATATACATGGCTGCAATATACTTCCGACAGTACAACATATTGATCTGATCCATCGCCATGCACATACCCTGAGAGCCCTGGCCGTCACTTTCTCTCAATTATGCTAGGCTGCCATCTTCGAGTCTCCATCTCGTAAGTCAAATAGTCCGCGCGCGCCGCTTTATTGTACTTGAAAGTTTCTGATTCCAGAATGAACCTCGAACAAGAAGCGGATGTCAACGGCCAAGTAACAAAGCTGGGCCATTTGGTATGTCTATTAGTCCAAGTACATCGGAGGGAGATATCCCATTGACAAGCTGTGAAAGATACTCACAAACCGTAGACGAAGACTTTGGAGGGCTATTGTCGTACTGATTTTAGTAGATAGTCAACGAGGGTATTAGCTGTTTGAATTTGCCTCACCGGCATTGTGATGAGCAACAGCAACACAACAATGCGCATCACTGGAGATATAATTAGCCAAAATTATAACACAAGCAATTCAACCTTACGAAGAAGACTCTAAATAGGTAGTATAAATCAGTTAATCATTAGCCATTATATTACCATCTTGTACTTACTGCAAAGAACGCTGCACTGTCACTCTTGAGGTATAACAGTAGCTCTGCATCACGATGCCTTGGTCTATCTAGTGCATTCAAAGTGAGAAAGACGACCATAATAAAATCAAAGGAGACCTGTAAAACAAAGAGTAAAATCACGATATGATCAGGAACTCAGGTAACCAGACCTACGATCAGTGCCCACGCAGGGATGAGCAATGGTGGCTTTGCTGATAAAGTACATGATCCCAACAGATCGTTGTAGGTCGTATTTTCTATTGTCATTTCCCCGTGAAATCGATCATGAGATGTCACTACAAGCGGGAGCAACAAATTACCAGACGTACCGCTAAGTTTCTTCAAACCGACCACGGTGAAGAATAGCAGAGAGATTCCATGCGTCGTTACCATCGCACACATAAGGGTGTAGAAAACGGCTCTCCTGCGCCCCCAAAGGTCATGGAGCCGCAGAGCGAGGTAGACTATTTCAGGGTCAGTGTCTATTCCGACGCAGAATAGCGGATGCGAAAACTCACGGTTTCCACCGAGAGTGTTGACTATCACACACAGCATAGTAATTATCGAGGATGAGCGGCATCTAAAGGTAGTTTGAGAATGAGAGAAATGTTTCTACTATTATATTGCATCTCTCGTACAACTAGATGACAGATCAGAAAGGTCAAGAAACAATGGTAATGAGCTTACCTTGTCATTCAGATGCTCGCGAGGCAATGCCAGTATAACTGTCCAGTCAGCCATCACTCATTAATGAGCGCATACTGGACTTGTCGAACTTACCGGTGAACGAATGTGTGAGTGCCAAAAGCAATCCATAACGATTGAGCAAGAATATTGCCTTGGATGACAGGTGCCCTAGTTTCCAGATGAGTTCCAACTCAAGGTCGAAAGTCACGGCATGCTCCCAAAGAGCAAATGCGAGAGATCCGGCTGAATTCATAAGAGTGTGAGTGATATATCTTGGGTTGTAGAACAAAGAGTGATTCACTTGAGAGATATCTTGTTAGGACGACGATATTCTCGGCTTCAAGGAAAGCTTGGAGTTTGGTCGGTACTTCCATCTTCAAGTTAGAGGGACCACATCTTCAGTCATTCAAGTCTGACTGTTGTAGTTTATATCTACTGTCTGAAAGAGCGATAATGATGAGCATCAATTAGAATACGCTCTCCACAAACTCGTACAAAGAGACCCCGAGCACCGTCAAGGGGACTTCGTTGAATACTGCGTCCGTGAGAGGCTGTCCGATGGGAAAGGAATGTGTATTTCTGAGTAGCACTGGTGTTATTTGATACAGGGGATGGCTGCCGGTGATTCTCTCGTTCTTCAAGTTGAGTGGCCAAGCATACATACTAGTAAGTCGGAACAAGGGCCGAATCAACTTCTTAAGATGCCAACGCCCTCTTTCGAGCCATATACGATGTAAACCGCTGCCGAGAGGTTCCGTCACTCAAACCTTACTGCAAACTACGTTAGAGATGACGAGACAGTAGGAAATGACAGTTACAATACTCACAAGCATCGGCTCGAGCAACGATGAATGATTCAAAGATGCCGCCGTCATCATACCACCCAATGTGTATGCAGTGACATTCGTCCCGTGCGTTGTTCATGGTCCATCTAGCTCGTTCGATCAACAGACAAATCGGCATCGTTTCCTACCCAAGAGTACTATCAAACTAACCCAACAAGACTTTACGGCAAACGGGACGATAGGTCTCTGATCAAACATCTTGCTGCAAAGTTCGCATTGAGAGCATCAAGCAAGCATTGGCTGTGCAGATGAGACTCGACGTGAGCCTTCTATCTGTGATAGTGATGTAAACCGGCTGCTCACCTTCAATGTCCACGTAGAGGTCAACACACTACTTGACACTGCGATCGGATGGTATACTGCGCATGCTATATAGCTCTGCAAACTTTAAACTATGAGAGTTGCATGAAAACACGATACGAATGTGTGCTACTTTACATGAACAGGGTGTACAGCCTATGTAAACCTCATTGGCATAGGATGGAGTTCGAGTGCCCCTGGCGGCACGATCCGTATTAAGTAGCGCTGAGGTACGACGCGCGATTCGATGACGGTGGTAGCTTGACCTGAAAATTGTTTTTAGGTTACGAATAATTTGAAGGTTCTCACTCAAATGTGTGGATGGAAGCATGCGGGCTGTGCATCCTTGGAGATCCTGTGGCGAACAATTGAAGGTAGAAGGTTAGTCGAAGTCGATGTAGCTGCCAGAATACGAAGTTTCTCACTGGTCAATAATGCATATACCTTGAACTACATCCATAACACGCAAGGTCTCTACAGCGCGCGCTATCGCGATCGAATAAGCGCTACTGTTAGCTGCAGGGGATTGGACATTCAGAGCGAGGTAGACGTGTAGTACGCACATCGGCCGAGTTTGGGTAGTAAATACCAGCCGTTAGTACTCTGGTATCAAATGAATGAGACGATGCACTGTCATCACGGTACTCAATTAGTACAAGCACCGGACTCCAGTAAGTATGGCTTACGTGGCAACTGAACTAGTAGACTCCGATTGCATAGATGATTGCATAGATGAAGAATATGCGTTCCTACACTATAGTATCAGATCGTCTCAGCTGCGCACCTGAGACCTGAGCACTGAGTACTGAGTACTGAATGCTGTGGGCAACATTGTAGAGCCAACACAAGGGAAGATGCAATCTTCCAGCTTGAACGAAGCGCCCACTGCCAGCGCCCTTCGAATTCTCACAGACGTACAGTATGGAAGTCAATAATCTCGAGACCAGGTGACGCTCAGCACTGAGTACTCAGTACTCAGCGTGTGCTCAGTTTGAATGGGACGAGAACGCCCAGCGCAAGGTTTGCGTGAGGCGTTAGTCTCGAACCAGACGTTTACGGTCGGATTCGGGACGGCTGATGGAGAATGGGAGGACGCCGTCCGATCCAGAGACCGAAGTTTCTCTTTTGCCACGGATTTGTCCCAAAACGGTATACGTAAGAAATCTTCGCGCTGCCTGAAGTCTTTGGGTACGAGACTAGTGAGGCGTGTCACTGTCATTCGTCCCATTCCTAACATACTAGTCAGCGGGCGGCTGTGTGTCCCGCCCCCTCATCCCGACAAAAGGCTGGAGTCATTGCGAGCGAAGCAAGCATACTCAAGCTGCCGCTGCATTACCAGTAGCACTTCGGCGATGGGTCCCAGGGTCGCAATAAAGTAAGAGAAACGAGTAAGGACCGTGATAAGATGCATACATGAGACGTACTTATTTGTTACAAGGAGCAGCGAAGCAGACATAGGTGTTACAATGAATAGCACACGATAAAAGCGCAGCGCCATGCGCTTTCAATTCTCCGTCGCGTTCTCGCCACTCTCTCTTACCCTAACAAAATCCTGGTCACGGTCCAACCCCCATCGTTCATCCACATCGGTACGCATCGGCACTTCCTTCATAAGCAGCACTGTGAGTAGGCCAATGCCAGAGATCCCAATCGTGATCTTCCACATTAACTTCAAACTGTACGCAAAGGCCACCCTGACTTCCGTGCGAATAGGTTCAGGTAGAGAATGAATAGAGGGTATTGCGGAGTACGCGTAGGACACGCCTGCAGGGAGAAGGACGAGGAATGATTCTGGGAGCTTGCGACGCAGTGCATTCTGAAGAATTGCGCCCCCGACAGCGACACCCAACGTCTTCGGATAGTCATTCGAATAGTAGGAAAATGAGTATTAGAAGATGTGTACTAGAGGGCCCAGACTACTTACTTGTGCGAGGCTTCTCGTGAACGTGAAGAATGCCAACGCGGGCGCGTTGTGCACAACAGGAAGTGGTGCGAGTATAGGAAATTGCACTGAGATCCAAATAATTCCGATTCCGACGCCTACAACAATCTGGCAGCAGATGTACTGTGCCCGACTGCTGGAAGCATCGAGTATGGAGAGGATTCCGAATCCCGCGATGATGACAGCCCAGCCCACATAGTTCTGTGGACGATATACTCGAAACCTTTGTACGGTGGCACCACATATCATCGCTGTTGGAGTTATAAACATGGCCAGGCCGAGAATGTCGACACCGGATCGAACAGGCGAGGCACCCTGAACTGCTTGAAAATAAACCGGAAGGTAAACTGAAAGTCCAAGTCGTCGTCAGTATATAGACCGCACAGAAAAGAGACGAGACTTGCATATTGCAATGAATGAAACCATTCCATGGACGGCAGTTCCGAGGTATCTTATGAGAGCGTCAGAAGATTTGTCATAACGAGATATCAGAGTGCGTTGCTTACCCGCTCAAGGATGTTCGGTTTGTTACTACTGACCATGGAATCTATTGCGTGAACCGTACAAACGATCAATGAATGTATATGATATGAAAGGAAGATCTGAGCTCTCACAATTGGTTCCGCCACACAGTACTTCTCAATGAGGAGGAATATCCCGAGGCCAGTACTGCCAAGTAATAGAGGTACTAATACTTGGGCGGAAGCCCATGGGAAGCGAAGTCCTCCCCAGGTCAAAGCCAATGTAAGGATTGCAGAGCTGCCAACCACAACCACTCCACCGCTAGAAGAAATGGCGACTGTTAGAATCAATGCATGAAAAATGAGTCAAATTGCACTTACACCCAGTCAAACCGACGAATCTTTTGGGAGAACGTGGCCTGGGGGATGTTGTTCGGTAAGAACACTATTTCGAATATTGTAGCGACGGCACATATCGGGAGGTTGAGATAGAAGAGCCATCGCCATGCCCCGGCGCTGGCTAATGCTCCACCCACCACAGGGCCAATGGCACTAAAATACGACGTTTAACATAAGCGCACCACCAAGCTTATAGGAGAAGGCATACGATGCAAATGCCCATACGCTGCCAAAAAAAAAAGCTCAGTGAGGATGTAATGGGCCATGATAACTTTGACACGACGTACACAGCCATAATCCCGAGGATGATGCCTCGATGAGGGAGGGGAACGAGATCAGCATGAATGATCCCAGTGACAGTTAAGCATCCACCCGACCCAAATCCTTGCACGGCTGTAGCAGCAAGGTCATTGCCTGAGTAAACCTAAGGGCTATATTCAGGTAAACGTAATTACCTCTCGCCACTATAAGCATGGTCATGCTCTGGGTCGCACCTGCTAGAGCGGAGCCAACCGCGAAAAGCAGAATGGAGAGTAGGAGAATAGGCTTTCTTCCGACAATGGACACGAGGCTTCCACACAAGGGGATCACCGCAGTACCAGCAAGCGAGTAAGCACTTCCAGCCCAGATGAAGTTATCGCTTCCCAGCTGCTGAACAATGGTCGGGAGGGCAGTGGATATTGCGGTCTGTCACATCGAGCTCATTAAACATTGCCATATAAGCTCCACAAAGTAAGTATACACATACCATGTCAAAAGCTGAAAGAAAGTGACAAGTGAGATTTCCTATAACTATCAGCCAAAAGCCGAGGCCGCGATTGTTCCATCGAAATTCTCGTTCTGGGCTCAGTATTTGGAGTTGTTCTGTTTGTGTACTGGCACGAAGTACTAGTTAGCTATGCAGTTGATAAGATACATCGAAATCCCTCTAACCGTTCCGTCACATTAAGATCGCCATCCTTCTCGATGCTCGCTGTCGAGGGACCTGAGGTAGTCATCGCTAGAGATTCGCAGATACTCAGCTGCTGCAAATTTAAGAGGAGACATTCTATACCGACCTCGTAGTAGGGACGCAAGAAAGCAGACGGGGAACAATGAGGAAGTAGCTAGCGCAGTACCGCATGTCCATTTTCACACCATAAGTACCAAGGTGATGCATGCACCAACTCAGCCGCTGTGCCGAATGAGACCAACAGTTACTCAAGAAGTCGAAGTCGCGTACTCACCCGTGCCGCACACTTGCAATAAGTATGAAAGTTCGATACCTGCTGTCATAGTACTAGAAGGTTCATTCTCCGACGTGCATCATGATTGTGTACAGTGAAGCTTGCGTCCTTCTCAGTGTATTTATTGATCTTAAATAGAAGAACGTACAGTTGCGTTATCCCTGAGGCTACGACATCGCTCTGCAAATGGCCATAAGTGAATGTGAGAGGACTCGGATGATCCTGGTAGTGGTGTTGGAGGTCCTGGCTGTTTGGGCGTTTATCCAGTTAGAAGGTCGCGCTCGTGTTCTGCGCGTCGCGATTGGCTGAGATAAATACGTCTTCCTATTGGCTGTACACTCTTCTAACATATCTTCATGTAGCCGCTACCATGTCTACTCGGAAGTGTACGCGTGACATCACACTCATCTCGAAGTCTCGCTGCAGCTTCCAAACTTGATTCTTTGACTCTTCCGTCTTCTTTCCGCTCTCGCGGGGAGCTGCACATACGCATGGATTATTTACTGACTACTGGCATTTCCATCTTCTTTAATCATGGCATGCTGCTGCATGCACATATCTTAAGGACCAACTTCCATAATCAAAAAGGGGTCTCGCCTGTTACTGCTGGACGAAGCGCAGAAAGGCTCGCTCTCCTTTTTTTTGAAGTCCGCCGTCCCAATCCGACTGGTTACGCTAGATGACTATAGGTGCAGTCGAGGCGTATCGACGAATGAAGTTGAGACAGTACGCCCGATAATTGGACGCTTGTTCATGCCGCGTCGGGCCGTGACATATATGTTCCCACGGGGGATTCGGACTCTCAGTAAGATAGACCCAGTACACTATCGACCGCATCACATGATCGGCGTGACAGCGTTTACGAGAGCTTTGGCGGAGGAATGTGACAGAAAAACCCTTGCGAAAGTAATAGCTCATCAACACGAGCATCTTTACAAAATCTGATTCCCTAACTCTGTAGTATATACTTGGATGTATAGAAATAGGGCGTAGGATCTTCGTAAGTGCTCTAGTTCTCCTATAATGACATGATTTGTATGTCCCGAAGCACGCGTCTGTTGCGAGAATGAGGAATTAGTATTTAGAGTTCGCTCGATCCAAGTAAATAAGCATATTTGGTTCGGCAACAATGAGGAGACATTCATAGTTCGGGCGACGGTACGTTGTGACTCGGACGACGGGATGTTGAATTATGGACGGGATGCACTGTAGTAAACACCTGCTGCGAGCTGAATGGCGAGACCTACGAAACAGAGCCGCAAGAGAACTTGCTGGCTTAAAAATACCACGTTCATCGTGTCCTTCCGAATCATATTTTCGCAGACAGGGAGAAAGCAGAAATTACACCTTCTTAAGCCATATGCAACTCACTCTGTTCATGTTATTCCGCACTCGCATTGTATATTGTAATACACTCTTCGCGCCTCCAAGTCGGTAGCAGCAACTTTGTTATTATATTTTGTCTAATCCGGATAAGTACGTATCGGGCGTTTATACCAGCGACGTAAGCTCTGCACGTGATCGTCACACTGTGACAGGGGT
>JAXQIY010000059.1:0-13078 GCA_037041695.1 Irpex sp. PG99-01B2
GGACGCGCGGCCTCGAGCTATGCGGCTGACCGCTGCACTCTCTGAAAAGCATATTGAACCTGACTAGAAAAAATCAGGAAATTAAAAGATAATGCATTAACCTACTGGCAGCAACCTGAGATGCAAAAAGAGACTGAAAGTCGGTGTATAACATGGAGTTGGGCCGATACGAGCAACAGAATTAAGCGCTTGCGAACGACGAAATAGACGCCAAGAAGTGTCAAACCGCCAGCCCCAGGCAGATTCACGTGTAAGTCAATGTTTGCTCGCTCCGCTCGCAATTATACTTAAAGTGCAGTACCAGCGATGGTGTGGTTGCGTGGATTGAGAGCTACAGACACAAAGAGTATAATATGGATCCGGTACGTACCGGGTATGCTCGCGAAGCGACATTCTCAGTCAGTCGGGCGAGTCAATAAAGCGGGCGAGTATACGCGTATTTTTACGAGAACTCAATATATTAATATGTATGTTCTTCAGGTTCTTGTCCACGGTGACCTTCCCACCGTAAGAAATCAATTCGGTCAAGCGACATAAGACTATCGAGTGATTTGTTACTCTGTGTCTTTAAATTTCTTGTGCCATACATAGTAGGTATCTATAGCCAGACATCCGTGTCATTGACTAGGATTCGTTCCCCGTCACGAGTATATTTGTGGGCCTTTTAAGACTACTACGACAAGCCCGCCTTAAGATGATGATGTTGCTTTTATTTTATGATCCTCAGGCTCGGTGGACTGATTCCATTTTACGACACCGTTGCGCAGGTAGTGTGAGGTCACTGCCAGTGGCCGGTTTAACGAAGACGGCGGCGCTGGATAATGATCACAACAAATGATTGAAGACACTGCAGGGAGTGTGATTGTCAAGGCTAGATGTGCTTCAGAGGCACACATCACTGCGTCGGGAAAGGAGTACTGGCAGTAAGTATCGCTGAGCGCTAGTACTGTGGCGACGCGACACACCATGTCACAGAGTGTCACAAGCGTACGCAAGCGTCACGAAAGGCAAAAAAGGGCGGAAATAAAGCAAGAACGCGACCGGAATAAATACAGAAAAAATAGAGTGCAGAAGAAAAAACATAGGGGAGCATTTTGAGATTAGAAAAGTACAGAAAGAGCCGACTTTAGATAGGTTTTTGAAGCGATAAAGAAAAAACGACGATTTTGCGAACGGGGTGTTTGGTCTTATTTGTTCTTCCCGAACGACAGGCGGACGGGCCCTATCTCGTGTTAATCAAGTATGCTCGCTTCGCTCGCAATCAACATGTCCATGTTTACCGGGCCAATACACGTCGTGTAGATCACAACACGGGTGGAAGCAGATTGTCGAACAGCGCGGACAATACGACATCTCGGCGAGGTAACTTCCCAGATGCTATATCCTGGAAGGTCTGCTTGAGTTCAGATCGCACACGAACGTCTTGGGAATAATTCTTGAAGACGATAACTTCTCGACCCAGAATCGCTGGGTGTCTGGAGAAAGCCGACAAAATTGCGTTAGAATTCAATCTTGGCTGTTTGCCTGAGAACATCCCATGCTTACCTCCACGTAAAACTACTGAATAGCTCCTTGACGATGTTTGAGGCGCGGAGGTCAGCAATTATGGCTTCTTCGCAAACCTTTGCTAGCTCATCAAGGTCAAGCTAGTGTAGAACAATAATGGGGATTCCTTGAGATATCCGCAGTGTATGAGAAGTACATGATACGTACCTTCTTTGCTAAGTAGTACATAGACTTAGGCGAGCAAGAGAAGTCATCTCGGCCCTTCGATCGCTTAGCAGATGTTTGTAGGGGAGAGAATAAGATGTGCCCGTCGTACAAGTACAAAACCAGCGCCCGCCATCTGTATGAATCGAGGTCAGCATTGAAGCTTAGGATTGAGTGCAAAGAGCGGCGGCAAAATGACACCCACGTCCTAGCTGCGCCAAAGGGCGCATAAATAACTTCACGGCGGAGTTTCTCATGTGGTACATGCTCGGCAGTAGAGTCACATTTCACGTCACGGGCTCCTGTGTCGATAGCAGTGTGTGCCGTGGATTGAGGGCTATCAAGGAGGTCAAACGCAGAGATATTGGATGCTATGTCTGAGATATCGGACGCTTTGTCCATAGAGTCGACATCTTCGGGTTCCTCGTCTTCTAGATCACTGTCATCAAGATATTCGTGATCATAGTTGGTGAAGGGAATGCTGCTAAGCCGCTTCCTCCCATTGGCGAAAAGATCTGCGCAATTTGCTCATATCAGACTAGTTGAGAGAGTGAGGCTATCACGAGCATTCATACCTTTCAGAACACATGAAGGTGCCTCTAGGAAAGAGGTCCTCGCATGCACCACGGTAGGTGCACTAGCAGAGTGCGAGATCTTGGAGCGTGTGCTGTATGCATATAAGTCGACATCGTGAAATGTGCCGGCGCCCACGGATTCTCTAATCGCCTCTTGAAGTAGCTGTGGGCGACGAGATACAAAGCTGTCCCACGCGGATACAGGGGGAGGTAACGAAGGCTCTGCATGCGGCTCTCAGTAAGCCTACGGCTGAGTTCGATCACATTCAACTTACGCGGCCCGGTGTTCATATTCGCATCAAGGTGCCTGCTCGGTATCTCTAAACCAGGTAGGGTGTCAGGATGGTCTGATTGAGGCTCGACGATGTTCAACGGTCGCGTTTCGGCATGCTGTGCAGATGGTAAAGTCGCATGCTCGTAGGTGATGCCCCCTCCAGTCTGAATCATCCTCTCATCTTCTGTGGGAGGTTCCGCAGGAATATCGTTGACGTTCTCGCCCTCTGCCAGCCTTGGTCAGTGATGAAGGAACCTGGATAGATGAAATGCACTCAGCACTGATCGTACTGGTATACGTGGATACTACACTAGACTGCAGTTTGGCGTTCGGTGGGGTTTCATCCACAAGGGTTGTTGTCGTTGCACTCTGCCCTCCTTCGATGCCAGGTAGAGGAATGAGCAAAACGGGTGATGCATTCAGTCGATGATGACTGGGTGTTGCAGTGTGACGAGAGCACTTTCCGGGACTCTTCTTTTTCGATCCCATTTTGTAGCGCTTGGCCTTGGTCTCCACTGGTGCCACCACGCGTTCTTCATTGGTATCTGCATCCTCTAGACCGCCATCGCCGTTTAGTGAAGTAGGTGCGGCCTCCCACGCGGTAGTTACGTTGGCGGGCGGTGACTGGTACCCCGAAGATTGTACGAGAGTTGCGAATGACGAAGAAATGCTGTCCATCATCACGGTCCAGAATTTACTACACCTGGGGGATGTGAGCGGGGGTATCCAAGAGCGAAGGTTGTGGTGACTTTATAGTCAATCGGCGGGTTATGCTATGATAGAAGCGCTAGGTACACAAATAAGGGAACAGATAAGCAACTGTATGATTAAAGTCACAACAGACCGTTCATCTCCCCCGGCACCGTCCCAAATACATGACACTAGTACTGCTCACACGTAATAGAGCACGCTTCATTAATGAACTCTTGGTCTGATGGAAGTCTGAGTCGTAGATATAGAAGGCTATGCGTGATCGCTTCCCTACCTATAACTCGGTGGAATGACTGTAATTATACTATTAGAGGTTTAAGTATTACCACTGTATTGCTACCAGTAATTTGATGACTTACTCGGAAATCTACTATGTATAAGCTGGACGAGGGTACTTGCGGTCGCGGTAAAGGCTGGCTTAGCGCGCTGACGCTCTTAGCCGCTCGGCTTCTTCGGGCCTGTAAATTTGGCAGTATTTGGTCGCGAGCGAAATGTGGCGCAGGCGATGACATATACCGTGACTCACTGCGGAACCCTGCCGATTTTCGGGGCAGGAAACACTCCAGATTGCGCTGAATCCAGAGGTTGATGTCTGAATCACGAGCAAAGGGGTGAGTTATCGGAGATCAGAATTCATTTCCTTTTCGGAAAGTTGTCAGCGCTGGAAACATCCGTACTTGTCTCCTTTTCGCATCTCGTTACTCTACGTTCTTGGACTCTTTCCTGCTTCGAGGTACTCTTTCTCCTCTGTGTAAACTACGCTCTGGGTTCTACTAGTAATCAAATCTTCGTCTCTGAATACCTCAGGAACACGATGGTCGACCTTAGGGCTTCAACCTCCCGGCTACCTCTTGTACATGTCCAACGTCCATGGCCGCATCCCTTCTCACAAATATGCAGCAACACCCTCGCGCGATATTGCTATGCGAGACGCAATCGGATGGGACCTGTGAGCAGGTGGTGGTGGTGAGCATAGATGCGGATGCGCCGTTAGTTTGCAGTCGTGTACTCCTGCGGCCGTGGATGCTCCATGCAAAGGCAAAGCACATAGTAAGCACAATTACTGTCAATATTTCTCTCCAGGTCGATGGCAAGTGCTCACTGACTACTGCAGAATGTTCAAGTAATCTCTGAGAGGTATCCGACACAGCCGCTTCCAGTACGCTGTGCGCCGCCATGCCCGTTATGCATGTGCACGAGGACGTGTCTCCGTCTCCGTTGCTTGCATACGCAATTACCGTTAGACTACTGCTACCAGGTACGTAACTCTATTCCTGTACGAGAGCTCATAGACCAACTATTCTCTGCAGCCCGAGCGGTGTGAAGAAATCCCCGTTCCCTTGAATAACTTTGGAATAGTGCGCAAGTACCAACTGGTATCGGAGGCCGATCAATGGGAAGGAGACATCGTATGTATCATTACCTTTGTCTTTGTATACAGTGATACTAACACAGCGGTATCAGGTTATCAAGCTGATTACAGAATCATTTGACGAAGAGGATCTCGCGAAGTACTTTGATGCAGCACTCCGCACAGATGAAAGCCGGCTGCTTATTGGTGCTAGCCGTTTACGACGTCCAAAAACGGCACGTTCATTTCGGCCTAAACGGGAGTACACGCCTATGGAGTATGAGGATGTTGAGAGGGAGCCAAGCGAGTCGGACAAGGAGGAGATGAGGGTTCGGCGCATAAAGCTCAAAACACGTACTGCTAGCCCCCCTCGTCAACCCGCAAAGCGTCGTCCCTGTCGTTTCTAGACTCTGCTGTATTCTAGATGAGAAATCATGATGCTCTGGCAGTTTATTTGCTCGCTACGTGAAGACTCAAGCTCATGAATGACGGTGAACTGGCGCCCGGCTGTTGGCTAGCAGGCTATGGATGTACCCTCTTGTCCACGTCTTCTCTGTGCTCTAGCTATCTTTTGTGGTCTTCCTTAATAGCATATCAACTCATTTAGTCATCCGCCTTGAGACCATGGGCTTCACCGCTGTCCAGGAAAATCCTCGATGACTGACTGACTATCAGCCACCATCTACACACGATCACATGATCGACGCGCGTTGGTTTGCTCGTTTTCACACCACCGAGCTCACCTCTCAACCAGCCGTTTCATGGATCTTAACATAGTAATACCTTAATCTTTCCTAAGGTACGTACTTCCTATGCTTGTGTCAACTCCTCCCGACTGACCAGAAGTATTGGCAGCCACTCCTTACCACATCAACGGCGAGTATCATAGGCCCGTTGTCCCTGCCTACAAGTACATCTGGTACGCCCTCACGTCCCAAGAACTGCAGTAGCTTGTCCACTTATAAGTACATGTCACAGAGTTTCATCCTCTCTACCAAGGTTCGCCATCAACAGAAGATAGATCAGATTGCAGTACTAGTTTGTCTTGGACACGGTGCGTATTTCATTTTCTGCTCGTCTTCGCTGTCCCATTAATATCCTATTTTGCTCTCTTACTATAGAATATTCGATGCCGAAGTCTTCTGCTCCGTGCTGGTGCAAAACCGCCGGGTGCGATGGTCTGCATGTCTCATATCGGCGCCGCAGAATGCATCGGGAACAGGACCTGCGGCGGAGGGCGCAACAGCCATATAAACGACCAGATCCGAACTTGCTTAGTGTGGCACCGAATGAAGTCATGCCGCATGCTGTCACGGAACCGCTGCTTCCTTCCTGGCAACCCCCCATAGAGCCCTTCCCCGATCTTTCTCATTTTCCCTCGCCATCGTCGTCAAGCGCAGTCGAGCAGGAGATGCTGGATCATGGAACGATGTCGATGGCTGATCTTCATCTGGATGTTCCTCTACCATCCCTTCCGCCCGGGCTTCACAGCGGGGACATGCTTCAGGAGTGTGTGGATCACTTCGAGGTCCACAACGCCATCACGAGAACAAATGCGACCACACTCACCGCTACGGTTGCGCATTCTACCCCACCCTTGACACCTCTCGAGAAGCAGCTACAGCGACAATATGAACGGGAGATGGAGCACATTCAAAGTCAAACCGAAGGCGTATCTATCTCTGGGCTACCGCCTTGTGACGACGATACCTTCTTACCTGCAATTCCCGTCCTTCCGGCGCCATCAGGTGAATGTTACGACGATTTGGCCGGTGACGATGAAGAGGACGAAAACGGTGATGATGCTGATTCAGAGCAGGAGATGCGAGAGCAGGGACAACGTACCATATTGCCACTCCACGTTGCTCCTATCCTCGCTACAGACTGTGATGATCCAGATCCTTTCCACCGCCCTCAGCCACCTTATGCTTCGAACGATCTTGACAGCCTCCCACAGCACTTAGTGTGCATATACGCTATAGTCGCTTGGCTCCACCTCAACTTCCATCTCTCCCGTGTTGCCTGCAACGCCGTGCTGTGGGCCTTTGCTCTTGTTGTCTCAGCAATCTCCTCAACTGCGGCACTACCTTTCGTGACCCTCAAGTCCGCCAACCGTGCCCTAGGACTTGACACACTCCCTATCACTATACTCTGTGTCTGTCCAGCTTGCAAGGAGGTGTACCCTGCGTCAGATAGCACTCCGGATGCATGCACAAAGTGTTCGGCCACTTTGTTCAAGACTTCGTCGACTGCTCGTGGCACGCTTCGCACCTCTCGTGTGCCGCTGCTAAAATTCCCCACCATGTCGATTACTAGTCAACTAGAGGCGATGCTATCAACCCCCGGACTTGAAGAACTTCTTGACAGCTGGCGGCTCTCAACTCGGGAACCGCAGGTCTATCGCGATATCTTCGACGGCGCAATCACACGGAACCTTCTTGGCCCAGATGGTAAACGCTTCTTCGCCAATGACGGCCCGCACCATTCGCGAGGACCAGATGGTGAGCTCCGTATCGGACTAGCCTGGGGTGTCGACTGGTGAGTGCCAAGTTTATACCTCATAACTTGACACGAGGGTAGTTGACTGATATTAATCTCGCAGGTTTTCTTATCTTCGCTCAAACATCGCACCATCTCATTCTTCTTGCCCGACGTCCTTCTCAATCGTGAATTTACCTCCCGAGTATCGATATCGTACCGCCAATCTCTTGCTCACAGGCATCCTTCCGGGACCTGGCGAACAGACTGGAGATCAGATCCAACGATTCATTCGCCCGTTTATTAATGAGTTGATCCGCTTGTGGCGAGATGGTCTGTGTATAGTTACTCCATCGTATCCTCAAGGTATGCAACTTGTTGTGGTTTGCCTAACATACAGAACTGAAAGCTATTTTATTTAGGCCGGCTCGTGCGTGTCATCCTTGTCGCTGTTGTCTGTGATAAGCCTGCCGCCCACAAGATTGCCGGATTCGGTTCACACTCACACACGATGTTTTGCACGAAGTGCTGGATCACGACTGAGCATAAGAACACTGCTCGTGCATTTGAAGCGAACGGTACGCATTTTTATGATCTCCGTTACCTATATATCAGTACTTATCTTGTCTGGCATAGCGTTTCAAGCACGCACCAATGCCGAACACCGTCGACAATGCGGAGAGTATGCAGCATTGAAGACCGAAGCAGCACGCAAAGCCTATACAAAAGCGCATGCTGTTCGCTTTACCCAGCTAGCACGGCTACCCTACTTCGACATTGTGCGACAAGTGGTGGTTGATCCAATGCATAACCTATACCTCGGTGAATATATATTTTGCTTGCGCAGAGATGTCACATCCTCACCGAAGTCTGATCATACAGGCTTGGTCAAAACTCATTTCTATCATATTTGGGTTCAGACAGATGTGCTTCGTGAGAAGCATGAACTTAGGGTTCTTCATGAGCTTCTTGCAGATGTTCGTGATACCGTTGTTGTACTTGTTCAACTACTGATTAGGTTATCTAGTTCTCTCTTCCATCTGCGGCTGGCAAGCTGCCAAAGGACATTGGCATCCCTGCCGGAGGTTCCCTCACCGCAGACCAATGGAAGATACTTGCCATATTCCATGCACCCATAATCGTGAGTCATATTAACAGCGATACTTATGTGTTAACTCATCGTCTTGACAGATTCCGCAGTTATGGCGGCGGTGTATGCCAGATGATGGAGAGCAGTGTCGTTTGAACCGCATGGCGCGCATAGAGAGAGAAGAGAAGAAGAAGACGGATGCGAAAGCTGCTGCAAAAGCAAAGCGTGCTGCTAAGGTGGCATCGAAGAAGCCTAAGAAGCCTAGTGCCCGTTCGAGTAACAAGCAGCCTGCTGTCATCACTCAGAGCGAACCAGAATTACAAGAACAAGCAGATGCAGCACCAACCGCTTCTTTCACGGAGCCTGCAACGGTAAGAGTTTGATTTGTATCACGTCAGATATCACGGCTCAAGTTCCGCAGCCAATTCTATCTACTTCCTCACCAATCGACGCACAGCCAGATGTTTCTCTTGCAGGCGGGTCTGTTGCTGATAGCGCTTGCAACCTCCATCCAGATGATCCAGCCAATTTCCTCAAGCTCTCTGAGGCGTTGCGTCTTTTGGCTCAATATGAACTCACGGAATCAGATATCACTACAGCAGACAGTCTCTTGCGAGAATACTGTACAGAACTTATCACGGTACGTGACCAACTTATACGAGACTTGACATGTTTCCGCATCTGATGTTAGAAACAGCTATATGGCAAGAACTGCATTCGGCCCAATCATCACTACGCGACTCACACCAGCGAGTTTGTACGAGATTTCGGCCCATTGCACACTTTTTGGAGCTTCCTTTTCGAACGGCTGAATAAGGTACTCAAGGCGTACAATACCAACAACCATGGTGGAGGAGGCGAGCTGGAAACAACCTTCTTTACAGAGTTTCACCGAACGTGTGCCTCTGCACGAGTAGTAAGCTGTTTTATTCGACTGCAATTTATATACTTGACGTCAATTCTAACATGCATCTAGACTTACCGTATGCATTCGGCTGCGGAGAGTTCTATAACGAGTCGATTAGCTACCGTGATGCTCAACGCCACAAACGAAGAACGCGGTACATTAGCTAACCTGAGTAGCTTGTCGGCATGGATGTCTGATTTGGAGAAGGAGCAAGATACTGGTAAGCTTGTCTTTACTTGTAACTATTTACACAGCATTAAGACTTCCCACAGCCAGCTCGACTGATGCGTACGCATTGTCAAAACGATCTAAGACAATTGATATGCCCAGCGAGTTATATAGAGCGGTGCTAGATCACTTCAAGCACAGGTACCCTCAATGGCATGTACACTCACGTTTTGAGCGTCGCAGGTTCACAGACAGTTTGCCGTTAACTCAAACCGTAATCAGTTTTGATTACGTCGACCTTAACGGACAGAGGTTCTATGCCGCCAACCAATCTGGAAATATGACCAATTCGGTGGTACTCGCTCACGTTCACTGGTCAAACGTACCCACAGCCGGGCGACTACTGGATATTTTCCAGTTCCAGCAGGATCTACAGTCGCCGCCAATGTGGCTGGCCCGTGTACGTTGGTTCAAGCAGTGGAATGGACCGTGTGAAGCTATATGGAAGACATGGTATGTGATTCTAATCAGACAAGCACTACGGTACTAAATCTATCACCGGTTTCGCAGCCAACGTGTTCAGCTCTGGTATCTGAACGAGTTCTTAGTGCCGAGCTCAGAATCATGGGTAGATGAGATCATCGA
Source organism: Irpex sp. PG99-01B2 (assembly GCA_037041695.1). Lineage (NCBI taxonomy): Eukaryota > Fungi > Basidiomycota > Agaricomycetes > Polyporales > Irpicaceae > Irpex > Irpex sp. PG99-01B2. Next base: position 9,910 of record JAXQIY010000059.1, read on the forward strand.
AGTCACGCAAATCTACGGACTTCTTGCACTTCAAACGGTGACAGTTGGTGATCAGGATTTGAAGGTGTGGGCGACCATTCCATTTAGTTCGGTACGCTTTCAGGAGATAGTTGCGAATAACGCTAACATGATCTTCATATAGGGTGGACGAAGGATGTAATTCACACCTGCCATCATATACATTTCTGCTAAACTACACTCTACATCGCATTTTGCTCCTCTTGCTCGATCTCAGCATCCTCATCCTCTGACGGAACATCCCTCAACAACTCCTGCTGCGCAGCACTAAGAAGACTCACGTCGGGCTTCCATTCCGCCCAAAACTGCGGTGCTGGTTTTGTCTCGAGCTGATCTCCGGTCTTCTCCAAGTACCTTTCCAGCCACGTCTTTCGCACAGTCCCATCAGGTGGTGGAACATTGGGAGGGCGGTCGTTGGCGTGCTTCCAAGCTAAGTAGAAGTTTTTGATCGCTTGGGGCTGCCTTGCTCGTCCCCTCGAAGTCTTCTGACGTTTCGTTACAGGCTCCTGAGGGTCACCTTCCCTGTTAGCCTCTGTTTGCTTGAACTCCGAGAGATCCTCGGTTTCAGCGATCCGGTCGAGATACCATATCAAGGTAATGAACTGACGCAAGTCCCAGAATAGTAAGTGGCTAGCAGCACCTGTACAACGTCTTCTCACTGACCTTCTTATTTCTCCAGAAGCGATGACGAGTTCCAGTTCCCTTACGGCCGGAACCTTGCTCCGTGCGACGTTTTGTACTATCTGGACTCCCGTTTCCAGATATGTAGTCCGGTGCGCTTGACATATACTCTTCACAAAGCATTGTCTCAATACCCTCCATGCCTTTATACTTGCTGGCCCATAGTGCAGCAACTAATCGCTTCAACAGTTTCTAAACCACGTTCAGCATTCGCGAAGATGTTCAAGTTGCTACTGATGGATGTGAGGTGAGTACTCACTGTAGCACGGCGCCGGTATTCCTTTGCTCGTAGTATATTGGCCTGACGTTTTACTCTTCCCTCTGGAGTCGATTCTAACTTCCACTGTCCCTGCACGTACTGATGATAGGCTTTAGCGATGTCAGAAATAATACTGAAGTTGTTGAAGGCGGCGTCCTCAATTTTTCCTGGCTTAGTCTGACGTTCAACCTACAAAACGATCAGTAAGTATTTAGTACGTAACTACCAGATACGAGGCGTTTGAACTAACCTTTTCGTTATCATAGACACGCTGTGCCAGCTCCTGACAGAACTTTCGGTTAACCGCCTTTTTGACCGTCGCGTCGTAGTCGGGCATCAGCTCAGGCGTTGCAACTGATGTGCCGCCCTCTGCTGCTGTCTTGATAGCATCAACAAGGTCCACAAGTCCCCCGATGTCTCCTCCAGGAAGATCGAGCATCTTCCAGTACATCTCGTGAGTTCTCTCCTAGAGTGGCAGGTCAGAGTCTCACGAGACTGACATATGATTAGATGTGACGTACTTTGGTCATTGGGTAGTCGTTTGCCTTTGCGCCACCGTTCTTCTTCTTGTGAGTACCCGCAGAGTCGATACTCTCTGACAGATCATCAACTGTGATCTGAAGCTTGTTTAGGGCCTCGACTTGCGTATCTATCTGAGCACGCAAGGCGGTCTGCTCAGTCAAGCTAGCCCGCAGGGCCAATCGGTCACGAAGCAAAAGTTCAAGTAGCTGCTCGTGGCTTGTGAGGGAATCAAGAACGACGCCTATGGCACCATATGGATCGGCGATATGTGTCGAGGCCGCTCGAACAGACTCCGGCAAACGAACAAGCTGAGGCGAGTGATGGCTGGCCTGAGTGATATCTAGGGTGTGCAGCGGAGTGGCCGTAGTAAATTGGTGCAAAGCTGGGATGGGAGTGCCCACCTCCGGACGGCGAGCAGAGATCGCAACCGGAGGAGTGCTGGGATTGGTGGGGGCAGTCATGGAACTGAAGGGATGTGAAGGCTGGGCCACCCGATGGGAATGGTTTGTGGCCGGCGTGCTCGCGTTGTGGCTTCCATAGGTACCAGGGATCACCGTAAACGGGTAGGCTGCGGTAGGATTATGCGGAGAGGGTGGTGGGTTTGTGGGAAATCCGGCCTGCGGGATGCTTGGATACGATGCACCTGAAGGGTGAGGACTCGAGGAAGCAGGGTAGTAGGTGCGGCCATCATTGACACTTCCCTGAAGAGGAATATTGGCACGAGGCGCAGAAGAACTGAAGTCAAGGGACGGGTTCGCGTCACCATATAGGGGAGTTGGGCCCTGCGATGGCCCTTGTTGCATTTTGCTGTACGATGCGGTCTCAGCTGTGTACTCTCATTACAGAATACAGTTTGTGGCCGGGTGGCTGGCCGAGCTGTACAGTAGCGGAAGTAAAATACAGGCCACAGCGATTATTTATTATCAATTTTGTGGATTTACTGGTGTGACTATCATGAGTGTTTTCGGGGTCTTCTCTGAAAGTATTTGGCACTGGAAATACTACTTCTACTCCCAAAAGGCTCAGGATAGCTGTGCGCTTTGGCTCAATATACTCTCTGAAAACTTTGAGTTTCTGTCTCGCAATACATCAGGATCTGTGGCCTCCTGGGAATGTTTCGGGATCGAGATTGCATAGCAATTCGCATGCGATAATACTCCGATCACTGCTGTATCTGGAAGGTATCTGGCGCTGAAAATTCGCAAGGTTCCGCAGTGACTGCAGGTCGCATCCTCCAAACGTAACTCACAGTAGCAAAGCACAAGTCTCGTTACTAGAGTCGTTGCGGTTCCAAACTTAGGTGTGCCTGTATATCTTGATTCTGAGGTTTGACCCTCCTGAAGGGCTCACGCATGCCCTTGAATAGAACCAGTTCAAGTTGCTACTGAACTCTGCATTGCAAGTATGTATCATTTACGGTAGGCAGCAGTAGATTTGTTGTTCGCTTCGATACTGAACGGCCCTGGCTCGGTGCATTCGTTGCACACTTACGTAGACCGAGTTCGACACTTGGTTCGAAAGCTGTCAGTCGGGATTAAAACCACGATCGTGCCAGCCGTATGAGGAGTCGCAGAAAATGTCAGCCTCCAAACCGCTGCTGGTAATCCTGGGCCCAGCCAGCTTCTTCATCTTTGCTGTGGTCCTCTTCGTTCGTCCGTACCTACAGGCTAGATCCGTGACACCTTACCG
>JAXQIY010000060.1:0-23236 GCA_037041695.1 Irpex sp. PG99-01B2
GAGGCGGAGCTCATGACTTCTAGCTATATCTGGGTGGGCCATCGCAACGTCTTATATTCCCAGCTGCGGGTGAGTTTCGTCGTTCTTTTTCGCTGTGGCCCCCGAATCCTCATGCTGTGATGTCGATTGACGACTACGACTTGCAGAGCTTGTTCGATGATGCCCAAGACATCGTGGACGAGAGTTTCGTAGCTCGTGCCTTGCTGCAGTCCGAGACGGACCCGTGGGAGGTGCGTGGTCTCCTGCCGTGCTATACCTGACCAATGTCCTGATGTTTCGATACTCTGCCCAGAGGTTTCCTTTGGGTCTCCTGTACCCAACACATGACCCCTTTAACGAGATACATTACTCGTCTTTGTGTGATTCAACCATAAACTGCCTACCAGGTATAATTGTATACCTTCAAAATCTTCACTACCTGACGCATATCTTCCATTAAAGCGACTGAACCAACGATCAAAACGGAGCCCGTAGAAGACGTCGATCTACTTGCGTCCCCTTCACAGCCCCAATACGAGGACGAACTCGACAAATACATGAATTTTACCCACAAAGATCTTGCCATTGCCAGTCCGACGACTACGGTTCTGTGGTCCTCATCACCGGTCGATAACTCGGACGCTCTTTTACCTCAATCCGAGCAAGAACACGCTGACCACTCGTGCTTCAACGCACAACTCGAGTATCTTGATACAAGTATCAGCCTCACTACCACCATCTCGACAAGTTCGTCGCCTACCGAACCCGTCGAACGCCTCTACTTCTCGCCGCACCAACTCGATTATTCAATCACTACTACAGCTACCACCGACTCCAACTCGTTTTCTATTACAGATACTAGTCCAGCTACCACTGCCTCGTCGCTTCTACACTCGTTTAGCTCGTTCCACGCACCAACTGCAAGCCCACCTGCTACCATCGCCTCGCCAAGCTCGTCTTCATTTGGCTCGTCCTTCGCTAGTATTGCCATCCCGTCAGGCTCCACCTACGAGTTGCCCTCGTCTAACGCGCCAACCATCAACACGGAGGACGTACCCTGTTCGACCGTCGCTCCAGACGGACTCGCTGGCAGTGCCAGTGAACCCCAACTAGAAGAGCCTTCGCTGGCAGTTCATTATACCTTCGTCGACCCGCACGAAAAACCCAGAAAGCGACGTTCCAAAGGCATCAAGAACTCCACGCCTATCGCGTGCACGTTCTGTAGACGGCGCAAGATTCGGTGTGGTGGGCCGCAGGATGATGGAGTTTGCAAGTACTATGTATCCTTACTTCTACTTTTTGTTCTCGAGAATTCGACTCTTATTGTCTCCGTGCTAACACGCTCGACGGAAAAACTGACGCATCGTACTAGATCGTGCATACGCCTTAACCATAAGGGAGAATGTGTTTTCCCGGCCGTGTCGTACCGCGGCCAGCGACTCGGAGGCTCGAAATCGAACTCGAAACGCAAGTTGACGTCGAAGTCTAAGGGCTATGGCAGGCGTGTTTCACCTTCCTCCCAGTCACCCTGAACCTCTGCGACGCTCTCGACAATCCAAAATGAGTGCAGAACCGTGGCTCTCCGTAAACAGCCTAGTACAGCCTCTGATATCTCAGACTCGCTCCATCTACCGGACCTTCCGATCGTGCATTCGTCGTCATCTTAAACATCCCGTCTCCTCAGACTTCCACTCTCGACATTCTTGGAACCGTGGCAAAACCTGTAGCATACGTCTTGTAACTTCTTGGCGGCCACTACGCACCACACTATCTGTTCACATCCTTGCCTTCTTGTATTACTTCTCGTGCCAGTGACCACCCTGTAGCATACTTTTTTCGTCGCTTAGTTTCCTGGTTTCTTGCAGGTCACGTCTTTTTGTATTACTCTTCGTGGCTGAATCTGTAGCATTCATTTTTTTGGCTTCTTGGCTGTCATCGCTCTATGTAGAATATTATATACCACATGACTCAGACTGTAGTAGTTTTTGTAGTATCATGCCGTAGCATAGGCGATCCGCCCCAACATGTATATATTGTTCAGTAATTTGTACAATACGATGCACGTAACAACCTTGGATTCATGAGCAGGCGTATTAGTAAAATAATAAACGGATTGCTATCGAAACGATGATCGTAGAGGGACAGATACGAGTGGTACTGGTCAAGAACTGAGGTAAAGTATAGTGAGATAAATGAAAATTTAAATCGAAAGAGAGAGATTCGAAGAAAGAAAACAGACACGAAAGTCCAACCACACTCCTCTCGCCACCACCACCATATGCACCACCATCGCCTACCGTCTAGCGCAACCGTCTAACCATCATCCTGTCTTAGTCATACCCAGAGACTACACCCTCACAGCCGTACTCCAGTCCTCACCGTATTCTGAAAGCCAGACGACTACACCTTTCGTTCTCTCCTCGCCGCCAAACCCCCGCCATATTGTCCACATCCTCGCCCAATGGACCCATACGCCTTTCACTTCAAAGGAAATTTAGAACCGAGCTTTGGTTTTACAGTAACGTATGAACACGACATCTTGATACCTGCCAGTGGTTATTCAGTGTTTACTCGTGTAACCGAAATCGGTGGGGGTATCACTGACTCTGCACAGTGCAGATGGGTGACAACCGCTGCCTAGTAGTAGTAATAGTAGTAGTAAGGATTGATATGATCATGTTTATAGGAATCTGCAGCGAGTGTTCCCATGAGCTGTACAATCTATAAAAGCTGAACTAATACGGTCATACCTCCCAGGTCGGCTAATGTTTCAAAATCGGCTGCACGAAGCTCATGACTTGATTTTTCTTTGTTCCAGTAGAACAGAGTGATACAACCATCAAGCTTGCCCAGTGCTGCGCGTTGAGCTGCCATGAATCGGACGAGATGATCGTGACTGTCGAACTCCAGTTGCAGTCGTATGAATCCTGTTTGTGCAGCACATAGTCTGACTACCTCTGTCCATGGATAGGACAAATTGAGCAGTCCATTAGTTGAGTGGCCTGCGGTAGAGGATTCCCTCTGCTTGATACGTACGCAGAGTACAGAGATACAGTCGACGGTCAAGGAAGTACCATCATCAGTAGCTGGGATCGCCATCTGCGCCCCATAGAATGCGAGGTCTATTTCGAATCTCATATCTAGAGCTCTAGCATTAGTAGGCTCATATTCTTGGATCGCCATGTTGCAGCACCAGTCTGGCAAAATATTAGATTACCGTGAGCTATTAGGAATGAACGGACGAGTCACTCACATACTCGGGTGTCCCGGAGTGAGATAACATTGGGCCCCGCTCCATGGTAACGGTAGAATCTAAGAAATGGCGCTTCGTGTCCTTGGCAGAGACACCTGCCGATGTCCAAGATAGCTCGTTGAGCGGATGGAAGTACTCGTAGCTTTACTTCATGCTCATTGAAGGAGGACCGTAGCATGATAATAAGAGCGAGCCAGGCCGTTTCTGTGGTGTGTTTTGAGCTGTGTGCTCCCACGCGAAACACGCAGGAAGGAATGTTCAGCGGATGCCTTACGAGTAGATCACTCGCGAGATCTACCCGCATAGACCAAGCGACATTTGTCAAGCGAAGGTATTGGAATCGGGAGAACTTCTGGAGGAACAATACGAGGTCGTGAGGAGTCACAAAGTGGGGCTTGTCGATCGTTAGATCATCACTCTGTAAGCACGATGAGGGAGGGGTTTTAGGGAGGGAAGCAAAGAGACGTTGAGATATTGAACGTTGAGGACCGGTGCCATAGTTGGGAGAGTCCTCGATAGAAAAGTGGAGGTGACGCCTTCTCCATCGCCAGGTTTTAAATAACGAAGGCTGCATGAGAAGAAGGTGAAGCCACGGGCGATCTCCTACACGCTGCACAAAAGTCGCGTGCCAGACATACTCTAGGATTGACGTGAATCGCTTCGGCGTGTCAGCAACCAACGACAGGAATGCGCACATGTCCTCGTAGTTCTTGATCCACACACTCCAGAAGAGCTTCTTGCGGCAGATATGAGCCCAATGTCCACAGGTGAGCGAACACGCTGTGACGGTCTTGATGGCTTCTTCCCGATTCGCCACTCTCGTGAACGTGTAAGGATTGAGCAAGTCGTTAGCATCCTCGCATACGTCGAGGATGATGCGAGTGAATAGCTCGGGTGGTATATCGGCACCAGTAGCCATGAGCTGTGTGTAGCGGTATTTCTATGGTGGGTAAAGCAATTGGGGGCGGCTCTCTTGAGCGCAGCGTAAATTGAGCTGCAACTTGAACTCACCAAGAGGATATATTGATGAAGCAGAATCCCTTGAAGAGCAATCTATGCGTCGAGCGTTGTGTCGGCTTGGAATGTCGATGAAGGCGAGGGGCAAGGGCCAATGATGGGGACCGTGGCAATCCTACCATCGATAGCTGGCTCTGAACGCAGATCGGGAAATCAGTGACATTCGGCGTGTAACGCTCCTCGTGGAAACCATGTTATATAACTATAATCGAGACGCACGCACGCAACAATGACTTATAATGATGCTCAGACTCTAGCTATTGACTATAGAGCGGTATCCTGCATGTCCAGCTTGCACAACGACTTGGAGAGCAGAGTAGCTAGATGGGCCACACATCGTCTACGGACAGCAGTGAGTTATTAGCCTCACAACGAGTAGAACAGAAAAAAAACTAACCCGGAGCTTGGTAAATCGAGGATTGGAGTCGGCCTACCGCAAGTGCGTGGCATGATTGGTAGGCGATATGACGAAGCTCGTTCTTGGCTGATGCATTTCTGGAAACAGCAAGTAAGGGAAGGGTAGGCGTAATCGAATTCACGCACTGAAATCATATTCAAGAAGATCGGCCGCTCGAGTACAAGTTCTACGAAACGACTATTAACACCAGGCATATCATCCCACATCATCAAAATCTCACCAATATAAGCCTTCGTATCAACACCTCGAAACGTTTGGGTGCTTCAGCCTCTTCAAAACCTTCATCTCCTTCTGGGATATAGCCAGGCCCAAGCTCGCCTGAGGACACACGTTAACTCGTTAGTCTCCTGCCATACACTGTCTACGTGGATCATGTACATAGACCGTGACGGCTGAGACTATCGAGATTCCGTACTTTCAGGCTCGTTTTTTGAGTATTCCCGCTAGTACCAGCGATGGCTCGTCAGTACTACTGTCCTCCGGCTGGGTGCGGTGGCGAAATCTGGCATTCCCGGAGAGGAAAATGTGACGGAGGAACGGTGTTGGGCCAATCATTCGTACCGTTGGTGTTTCGAGGGCGTTGATAGGCGTCATGCAATCTTGCGCTTTTCTTTGAGGAAGCAATGGACAACGTGAAGGCCTGGAAGAGCGAGTCATCGATTGTCAGCGAACTCGACCGATGTAATGGAGGAGTGAGTCGTACATTCTTCGCACAAGCCCATGTTGATGAGAGGTCTTCACTCTACTTTACGCTCCAGAACGCTGTTCACTTTGATATTAGTGCCATTTAGTGGTGTAGCTCGGTTCGTTGCAAGAGCTCGAGCTCGTCATCCTGAATGGTACATGCAGGTCAGTCTCATAACTAATCAGAATGCACGCAAAATAGCTTACGAGACACACACTCCAACTGTCGGCAACAGAGTAGAATCCTTCATCTCGTCTTACGAGACAACTTCGGACGTGAGGTACCACGCATTGTCTACGATACCAGTCAGTTATTAGCCACGATTAATTGAACAACGACAAGACCAGAGTAAGTAAAATAACGCGAACCTTCGTGCATCGACAATCGAAGTCAACGTGCGCCGCATAGTTGGTAGATGATACGGTACGCCGTTTCGTCTGCAGATCATGGATAGCCGGCCTTAGCATGTACAGATGAGTGCAATGGATATCACGTACCGAGGCCGTTCCTCCTAAGGATGTATCGAGAATATCACCTCTCTCGGTGCCCATTTGAGTACAATTTCTGCGAAACGTTCGTCAACACCAGCCGTTTCGTCTCTAAGCTGCAAACTCACTAATTTTATCCTCCTCAATCTGACAAATACCTCGGATATTTCAGCTTCTCCAAAAATCTTCGTCTCCTTCTACAATGCAGTCGCCGAGTTCGGCTTCGCCTCATCTCCGCTCGCGTGCGTCGGAGAACTACCCATCTACGCGGACATCTTCACATGGTTCATCACGACCATCTTCACGGCGTACCAGTTCGCGTGCTCTCCGATGAGAAGGGCCATGACAAGGGCGAAGAAAGGTGACGATCAGGGCCATGGTGGGTTTATTTGTGCTTCGTAAATCATTGAGCATCCTTTCGTGCTAATACACCATGCAATACAAAATTTAGCGATAGACAAAATGTAGATAACAGCTACAACTTACCACACATACGATCCTGGGGCTTGTATCATTCCACCCCTTTTCCTTTTTCTCAGCCTTTGCCCTTAGTTAAGTGGTTAGGTCCCGCCGGCCGCGAAGAACGGTGGTGGTGTTCTCCTGCAGCGCTCCACAGTTCAGCAGGCCTTTCGCGGGCGTGCGGGTGGTATGCAAAAATAACTGGACCATCGTCGAGTGCGAGCGGTCGTGTGCTCAGCATCATCGGTTCGGTGCAGGTGTCGCTGAGAGTGAACGAAGAACTTGAACCGAGCAATTGAATTCGAAGTCGCAAAGAGCGCTGAAACGCGGGCACGTGACTGTAATATAGACAGCGCGAGCGCGTCTCAGTCTCGGAGCTGCACTTTTCTCTCATCGCGTACGATTCTCATTTATCGTTTATCCTTCTTTATTGAACGCAATTATACCAGCCCTGAGAGAATCGGATGTGCTAGAACGTGGAGCACAGCTTCTAGCTGTATCTGGGTCTTCTTATATCGCGTGGGTGAGTTTCGTCTCTCTCCTGCCAGTGATCCAGAATGCTGATGCATCCCACTAGTGAAGCCTACGAATTGCATGGCCTACTCTCTGACTCAAGAAACAGGGTTCTCAGGCACGATACGATGTTTGTGATTCGTGTTTTGTTGCCGATCCGTGTAAGGTGAGTACTATGCGCTGTACGGTACCTCATTGACACGCTGATACCCTGCTCCTTGGCGCGAGCGCGTCCCCATCTCGGTGAAAGCTTTCCTGCGTCGAGTCGCGAGTCGCGTAACAGATCATCGCTCTTTATTGAGCACAATTATACCGATCCTGGGCGGTGTGCTAGAACGCGTCATCAGGCAGACTTCTAGTTGTATCTGGGCGGGCCCTTGCTGCACTTCTCACCTTTCGTGGGTGAGTTCAAGTTTCGTCATTGTCTTGTGCCAGTGTACATCATTGACACGCTGCCAGTGATCGGATGTTCTGGACCCCCGACTCTTCACAGTAGACGGCACGAGAGTATCTCTATCTCGGAGCGAACTCGGACTGGTAATAGGAAATCATTCAGTGTAATTATGCCCACCCTGGGCGCGCGTGCTAGAACGTGTCATGAGGCGGAGCTCATGACTTCTAGCTATATCTGGGTGGGCCATCGCAACGTCTTATATTCCCAGCTGCGGGTGAGTTTTGTCATTATGTTTTGCTGTGGCCCCCGAATCCTCATGCTGTGATGTCGATTGACGACTACGACTTGCAGAGCTTGTTGGATGATGCTCAAGACATCGTGGACGAGAGCTTTGTAGCTCGGGCACTGTTGTAACCGGAGATGGATTCGTGGGAGGTACGTTTCTCCTGTCGTGCTATACCTCCAAGTTATTGACAAGTAGATATCCTGATCCTCTGGTACTGGCAGAGTTTTCCTTTAGGTATACTATATCCAACGGAAGATTATCTCAACGAGGTGCTTCATTCGTCTCCCTGTGACTCAGCCGCAACCAGCTTGGCAGGTATGATCAGTGTACTTTTGTAGCGTTCGTTAACTTCTGATTGTTCTGAACGTATCCTCCGTCTTAAGAGACAGAGCCTGCGATAAAGACCGAGCCAGTCGAAGACGCTCTTTTGGCTCAGCTACCATATGAACCCGCTAAACACTTATACTTCACCCAATATTGCAAAGATCCCGCGACAAATTCTAGCACAGCTGCTGTCTCGTGAAGCTCGTCGCCCACCGAAAACGCTCTTTTTACTCAACCCGATATATACCTCTCATTTACCGGACAGCTCGAAGATTCCGTTTTCCATGCAAGTCCCACTGTGACTGCCATTTCATTGCCCGTCGAAGACGTCGACGCTCCCCAGGACTCAGATTTATTTCCATTCTCGAATGAATTTATCGACCAGCTTGACTATCTGGATACCACTCCCTCTGACCCCACTCCAGCCATCGCCGAATCCAACTCGTTCTCTGCTACCACTGCAAGCCCAATTATTACCGTCGTTTTCCCAAGCTCTCCCTTCGCTATCATCCCGTCAAGCTCCACCTCCGAGCCGTCCTCGTCTGGCGCGCCAAGCATCGACACGGAAGACTCACAGTACACGACCGGTATTCGTCTAGATGGCAATGAAACAGCCGAGCCGGTTCACTACACCTTCGTCGACCCTCACGAAAAACCCAGACAGCGACGAACCAAAGGCGTAAAAAACTCAACACCCATCGCGTGCACCTTCTGTCGGCGGCGCAAGATTCGGTGTGGTGGGCCGCAGGAGGGTGGAGATTGCAAGTACGTCCTGCTTTTCTCCTCCTCTACTTTCTCATTCTTTTACCACTCTCACTATTACCACTGTCGTTGATCATGCATGGCGATTGGCGAACGAACTGATGTGATAATAGATCGTGCATACGCCTGAACCGCGAAGGAGAGTGCGTGTTCCCAGCTGTGTCGTATCGCGGCCAACGACTCGGAGGCTCGAAATCAAGCCCTAAACGCCTGGAGACGTCGAAGGCGAAAAGCATTGCCAAATGTGCACTCCCTTCCTCCGAGTCGTCTTGAACATCCGTGATCCTCCCTTGCCAGGCTGTCTAAAACGAACACCATATTTTCCCATAAATAGCCTACAGCTTAGGCTTCCTGTCTACCGCACCTTCCGATCTCGCATTCGTCGTCGTCTTGAACATCCGTGATCCTCCCTTGCCAGGCTGTCTAAAACGAACACCATATTTTCCCATAAATAGCCTACAGCTTAGGCTTTCTGTCTACCGCACCTTCCGATCTCGCATTCGTCGTCGTCTTAAACCTCCCGTCTCCTCAGACTTCCACTTTCAATTGCAATATTCTTGGAACCGTGACTAACCCTGTAGCATACGTCTTGCAACTTCTTGGCGGCCACTACGCGCCACATTACTTATCTGTTCAGGTTCTCGTCTTCTTGTACCACTCTTCGTGACCAACCCTGTAGCATACATTCTTTCTTTCTTGTAGTTCCTTCGTTTCTTGGAGGTCACGCCGTCCTGTACTACTCTTCGTGGCCGAATGCATAGCATTCATTTTTTGGCTTCTTGGCTGTCACCGCTCTATGTAGAATATTATACACTACCTGTACGCTGTATACGAGTAGCACCAGTATCACTATCTTCTCGACCCATAGTAAATAACACCCCTAATATGACTCAGTCTATAGTAGTTTTTGTAGTATCATGCCGTGCCATAGGCGACTATCGGTAGTTTGTACAATACGATGCATATAACATTGTTACATTCAGGCGTAATAGTCAAATGACAGACGGACAGATGAGATGATATCAAAAAGAGGGTTCATAAAAGAATAGACACGAACATTACCAGTCGGAAACTGAGGCAAAGTATAGTGAGATAGATGAAAATTTGAACCGAGAGAGAGATGAGAAGAAATTTGAAGAACCCAGACACGAAAGGCCAAGCATCCTCCTCTCCCACCACCATATGCACCACCATCGCCTTCCCTTCTAGCGTAACCGTCTAACCATCGTCTTGTCTTAGTCTTGTCCAACGACTGTATCCTCCCCGTAGTCTGGAAGTCGGATGACGACATCTTTCGCTCCCTGTCTTCCCTTCTTGCTGCGAAACCCCACCATATCGTCCACATCCTCTCCCAACTTTGGACCCATACACCTTTCTCTTCAAAGGAAATCTTGAAGCGAGATTTGGGTTTACAGGAACGTATTAACACGACACCTCAGGCTTGAGACCTGCCAGTGGTTATTCAAAGTTTACTCGTGTAACCGAAATCGGTGGAGGTATCACTGACTCTGCACAGCGCAGATGGTTGACAACCGCTGCCTAGCAGTAATGATCGATATAATCATGTTCATTGGCATCTGCAGCGTGTGTTCCAATGAGCTGTCAAATCTATGTAATACGGACGTACCTCCTAAGTCGGCTAATGTTTCAAAATCGGCTGCACGAAGGCACCAATCTTGGCTACAGAACAGAGTGATTCGACCATCAAGCTTGCTCAGTGCTGTACGATGAGCCTCCATAAATTGGACGAGGTGATCGTGGCTTTCAAACTGTAGTTGTATGCGGATGAATTCTTCTTGTGCGGCACATAGTCCAGCCACCTCTGCCCAGGGATAGGACTGATTGAGTGTTCCGTTGGATTCCCTCTCCTTGATACGTACGCAGAGTACAGAGATACAGTCAACGGCCAAGGAATTACCATCATCAGTAGCTGGGATCGCTATCTGCGAGCCGTAGAATGCGAGCTGTATTTCGCATCTCAGAGCTCTATCATGAGTAGGCTCATATTCTTCGATCTCCATGTTACAGCACCAGTCTGGCAAAATATTAGATCACCGTGAACTATGTATGAGGAATGAACGCACGAGTTACTCACATACTCGGGTGTCCCGAACTCGTGAGATACCATTGAGCCACGGATCAATGTAACGGTAGAATCTAAGAAATGGTGCTTCGTGTCCTTGGCAGAGACATCTGCTGATGTCTAAGATGACTCGCTGAGCTGATGGAAGTACTTCTAGCTCTACTCTACGCTCATTGAATGGGTACCGTAGCATGGTAGTAAGAGCGAGCCAGGTCGTTTCTGCGGTGTAATTTGAGCTGTGTACTCTCACATTATAGTCGCGGGAAGACATGTTCAGCGAGTGCCTTGCGAGTACATCAATCGCGAGATCTACCTGCATAGACCAAGCGACATTTGTCAAGGAGAGGTAATGGAATCGGGAGAACTTCTGGAGGAAAGATACGAGGTCGTGAGGAGTTACAAAATGGGGCTTGTCGATCGTTAGATCATCACACTGTAAGCACGATGAGGGAGGGGTTTTAGGGAGGGAAGCAAAGAGACGTTGAGATATTGAACGTTGAGGACCGGTGCCATAGTTGGGAGAGTCCTCGATCAAAAAGTGGAGGTAAAGCCTTCCCCGGGCCCATCGCCAGGTTTGAAATAACGAAGGCTGCATGAGAAGACGGTGAAACCACGGGCGATCTCCCACACGCTGCACCAAAGTCGCGCGCCGGACGTACTCTAGGATTGACGTGAATCGCTTGGGTGTGTCAGCTACCAACGACAGGAATGCACACATGTCCGCGTGGTTCTTGATCCACACGCTCCAGAAAAGCAGCTGACGGCAGATTTTAGCCCAGTGGACACAGGTGAGCGAGCACGCTGTGACATTCTTGATGGCCTCTTTCCGATTCGGTATTGTCGTGAACATGTAAGGATCGAGCAACAGTTGGGCATCCTCGCATACGTCAAAGAGGATGCGCCTGAACAGCTCCGGTGGTATGTCAGCTCCAGTGGCCATAGCCGTGTGAATTATTTTTACTGTCGGTGAAGCGATTGAGAGCGGCTGTCTCGAAATTGATCTGGGCTGTAACTCACCAGGGAGATATTTGCTGATATAACAGAAGCTCTCGCGAAGAGAAGCTGGCTATACGTCGGATGTTGAGTCGACTTGCGATGTCGATGAAGGTGAGAGGCAAGGTACAATGATGGGGGATTGGAGGACCGTGGCAGTCCTACCATCGATAGCTGGCTTTAAGCTCAGATCGGGAAATCTGTGACATTGCCGCATAACGCTCATCGTGTGAACCATGGTACAACTATAATCGAGACGCACGCACGCAAAGATGACTTATCATGACGCCCACACTCCAGCCGTCGACCACAAAATGGTATCTTGTTCACGCCCCCGGGTACCCACTGGAGTACGAGTTCTTCGAAACGATCGTTAACACCAGGCATATCATCGCACATTATTGAAAACTCACCAATATAAGCCTTCTAATCAACACCTCCGAACATTTAGGTCCTTCAGCCTCTCCAAAATCTTCACCTTTTTCTGGGACATAGCCAGGCCCAAGCTCGCCTGAGAACATACGTTAACTCGTTAGTCTCTGGCCGTACACTGTTTACGTAGAACATGTACATAGACCGTGACGGCTGAGGCTATCGAGATTCCGTACTTTCAGGCTCGCTTTTGAGTATTCCCGCTGGTACCAGCGATGGCCCGTCAGTACCACTGTCCTCCGGCTGGGTGCGGTGGCGGGATCAAGCGTTCTGGAGAGGAAAATGTGACGGAGGAACGGTGTTGGGCCAATCATTCGTACGATTCGTATTTCGAGGGCGTCGATAAGCGTCACGCAATCTTACGCTTTTTTGAGGAAGAAATGGACAATGTGAAGGCCTGGAAGAGTCGATTGTCAGGGGACTCAACCGACGTAACGGAGGGGTGAGTTGTACATCATTCGCACACGCTGATACTTCCCAGAGATTCCCACTCTCTCTTACGCTCCAGGACACTATTCACCTTGACATCAATGGTGTAGCTCGGTTCGTTGCAAGGGCTCGAATCCGTCATCTTAGAAGCACATTCAGGTCAGTCTAATAGCTACCTAACCGATTTCAAGCAAATGTGACTTACAAGGATGCCCACACTGCGGCTGGCGACGACAGACTAGTACGCTTCATCTTCATTTCGCGAGACGACTTCGAACGCGGGGTAAATGGATGTGCCGCACGCACATCGTCTGAAATACAGGTGAATTATTAGCCAAAATTGATTGAGTAACAAGAAGACCAGATGCAGCAAACTAACGCGAACCTCGGTGCATCGACGAACGAAGTCAACGTATCGTTAGTGGGCCGCATAGTTGGTAGGTGATATGGTACGTTTCGTCTGCAGATAATATATAGCCGGCCTTAGCATGTACAGATGAGTGCAATGGATATCACGTACCGAGGCCGTTCCTCCTAAGGATATATCGAGAAGATCACCTCTCTCGGTACTCATTCGAGCACAATGTCTGCGAAACGTTCGTCAACACCAGCCGTTTCATCTGTCATCCCCAAACTCACTAATTTTATCCTCCTCAATCTGTACTTCGAATACTTCAGCTTCTCCAAAATCTTCGTCTCCTTCCACAACATAGCTGTCAAGTCCGGCTTCGCCGATATCCCGCTCCCGTCCGTCGGAACAATACTGTCACCGATCTACGTGGCCACCACCATCTTCAACACGTATCAGTTTGCGTACACTCCGATGAGGAGGGTCATGACGAGGGCGAAGAAAGGTGACGATCAGAGTCATAGTAAGTTTATTTGTGCTTCGTAAATCATTGAGCATTCTTTCGTGCTAATACACCATGCAATACAAAATTTAGCGATAGATAAAATGTAGAGAACAGCTACAACTTATAATTACCACACATACGATCCTGGGGCTTATATCATGCCACCCCTTTTCCTTTTCCTTTTCCTTTGCCCTTGTGTTAAGTGGTTAGGTCCTGGCCGCGAAGAACGGTGGTGGTGTTCTCCTGCAGCGCTCCATTCAGCAGGCCTTTCGCGGGCGTGCGGGTGGTATGCAAAAATAACTGGACCATCGTCGAGTGCGAGCGGTCGTGTGCTCAGCATCGTCGGTTCGGTGCAGCTGTCGCTGAGAGTGAACGAAGAACTTGAACCGAGCAACTGAATAATCTGAAGTCGCAAAGAGCGCTGAAACGCGGGCACGTGACTGTAATTTAGACAGCGCGAGCGCGTCTCAGTCTCGGAGCTGCACTTTTCTCTCATCGCGTACGATTCTCATTTATCGTTTATCCTTCTTTATTGAACGCAATTATACCAGCCCTGAGCGACTCGGATGTGCTAGAACGTGGAGCACAGCTTCTAGCTGTATCTGGGTCTTCTTATATCGCGTGGGTGAGTTTCGTCATTCTGAGTCTCTCCTGACTCCGAATACTGATGCATGACCACTAGTGAAGCCTACGAATTGGCCTACTGACTCAGGACGCAGGGTTCTCGAGCATGATAAGATGTTTGTGATTCGTGTTTTGTTGCCGACCCGTGTGAAGTAAGTACTACGTGCTGTACTGTACCTCATTGACACGCTGACACCCTGCTTCTTGGCGCGAGCGCGTCTCCATCTCGGTGCAAGCTTTCCTGCGTCGATTCGCGAGTCTCGTAACAGATCATCGCTCTTTATTGAGCACAATTATACCGACCCTGGGCGGTGTGCCAGAACTTACCGGTCCTTACTATCAAGCGGACTTCTAGCTGTATTTGGGTGCGCAATCGCTATGTTTCCCATGTTGCGTATGTGAGTTTCGTCATTTAATTCTGCCAGTGTACCACATTGACACGCGCGTTTCCATCGTGACCTCGGACTGGCCCTTTTCTCTCATCGGGTAACAGCAAATCATTGAGTGTAATTAAACCGTATGCCCACCCTTGGCGTGCTAGAACGTGTCATGAGGCGGAGCTCATAACTTCTAGCTATATCTGGGTGGGTCATCGCAACGTCTTATATTCCCAGCTGCGGGTGAGTTTTGTCATTATGTTTTGCTGTGGCTCCTGAATCCTCATGCTGTGATGTCGATTGACGACTACGACTTGCAGAGCTTGTTCGATGATGCCCAAGACATCGTGGACGAGAGCTTCGTAGCTCGTGCCTTGCTGCAGTCCGAGACGGACCCGTGGGAGGTATGTTTCCTCTGCTGTGCTGTAGCTCATCGCTATGCTGATATTCTGGTCTACGGCGCGCAGAGGTTTCCGCTGGGACTCTTGTACCCAACACATGACCCCTTTAACGAGATACATTACTCGTCTCTTTGTGATTCAACCATAAACAGCTTACCAGGTAAGAGCTTACGTCTGCCCGTTCTTCACTATCTGAACCATCCCATTCGCATTCGTTCATAGCAACCGAACCCACTGTCAAGAGCGAACCTGTCAAAGACGTCGACCTACTATCCACTGCTTCACAGCCCCACTACGAAGACGAACTCGACAAATACTTGAATTTTACCCACGAAAGCCCTACCATTGCCAGTCCTACGACTACCGTTTTGTTGACCTCATCACCGATCGATGGCCCGGATGCCTCTCTCCCTTATTCCGACCAAGGGCCTGCTGGGTACTCGCACGTCAAAGAACGACTTGAGTATCCCGACACAAGTACCAGCCTCACTACCACAATCTCGTCGCCTACAGAAGAAACTCCACTACTTGAGCTCGCTCAATACTTCTACCTCACTGATCACTCAGGTGATACAATTACCACTCCAGTTACCGATGACTCAACCTCGATCTCTGTTGCAGATACCAATCCAACTCCCACTGCCTCGTCTCTCCTACACTCGCTCACCTCGTTCTCTACTCCCACTGCAAGCCCACCGGCTACCATTGTTTCGCCAAGCTCGTCCTTTGCTACTATCCCGTCAAGCTCTTCCTCTGAGCTAACCTCGTCCGGCACGCCAGACATCAATACAGAAGACGTACCGTGTTCGACCGTCGCTCTTGATGAAGGCGAAGCTGAAAAACCATCCGCTGAGCCTGAGATTCGTTATACTTTCGTCGACCCGCACGAAAAAACCAGAAAGCGACGTGCCAAAGGCATCAAGAACTCCACGCCTATCGCGTGCACTTTCTGTAGACGACGGAAGATTAGGTGCGGTGGGCTGCAGGAGGGTGGTGGGGTTTGCAAGTATGTACTCATTTTCATTCTACTCTCGCTCTCTCTTTCTCTTGCTCTTATTATCACCGGTGTCGTTATTTCATATTGACCATGCATGGCGATTGGTGAGCGAACTGATGGAACGATAGATCGTGCACCCGTCTCAACCACAAAGGAGACTGCGTCTTCCCGACCGTGTCGTACCGCGGCCAGCGACTTGGAGGTTCCAACTCGAGCTCGAAACGCAAGTCGACGGCGAAATATAAAGACACTAGAAAGCGTACTCGAGGCTCCCAATTAGCTTGAACATCCAGTGGCACCATCTCCGAGCCGACAACCCAAACCAACGTTACACGTTACCGCGTAAACATCCTACTAGCAGCCTCTACACGCTTAGGCTTCCTGTCTATCGCATCTTCTGATCTCAACCTATTTTTCTCTTCAGCTTCCCATCTTGGCGTTCGACTCAGGCTTTCACTCTCAACATTCTTGGGACCATGACCAGCCCTGTAGCATCCGCCTCAGGCTCTTGGAACTTCTTGGCGGCCATATCGCGCCACACTATCCGTTCACGTCCTCGTCTTCTCGGACTACTGTTCGTGACCAACGCTGTAGCATATATTTTTCTTGGAACTTCTTGGTTCAAGCTTGTTGGAGGTAACGTCTTCTTGTATCGCGATATCGCTTCGTGGCCGAATGCATAGCATTCATTTTTTGGCTTCTTGGCTGTCACCACTCTATGTAGAATATTATACACCACATGACTCAGACTATGGTAGTTTTTGTAGTATCATGCCGTAGCATAGGCGACCTACCCCAACATGTATACTGAAAGTCAAATGACTACACCTTTCCTCCCCTACCTTCCCTCCCCACCTCGCCCAATAGACGTTTACGCCCTTCACTTCAAAGGCCGACTATGCATCTGCTACACTTACTCCTCCCTTATCTCCCTCACCCTCGAACTACCCACTTCTCCCGCTGCCTCTAACCTCGGAGTTTCCACTCGCACATCTAGACGTCACGGCGACTTGGATTTCGTTTGATGGTGAAGAGAGGAGGGTTGCTCGGAGAGGCGATGTGGAGATGGCGATTCGTAGGGCAACAGAGAGAGTCATGCAGTCGTCTGGCCATGGAATCACTTGAAATTCGCGCAACTCAGGCTGCGACTCAGAAGCCTAGCCAACAATGTTCGACAACTGCCGTGTCCGCACGAGTGAGCAGGGAGCGTGTGGGAGCTGTATAGATCATTTGTAACAGACCCCGCTAAGGATTTTAAACCGAGGACTGCGGTTAATATGGTAGTATGGACATGGTATCCTTGGGAAACGAGATGTTTAGGGCCCATACACTGGTCACCGGAAATTTGTGAGGTATCACTGACCTAGAGTAGGCACTAGCAGTTGATGGCCGCTTCTACGATCATCATCTGATGTAACCATGTTCTTCAGCAGCTGCAGGTAGTGTTTATTTGAGCTACATAGTAATCCATCGATGAAGTAATAGCATACCTCCTAGGTCGGCTAATGTTTCAAAGTCAGCAGCACGAAGGTTCAGATCTTTGTTATGGTAGAACAGAGTAATTCGGCCATCAAGCTTGCCCAGTCCTGTACGTTGAGCCTCCATGAACTGGACGAGATTATCGTGGCTAATGAACTCCAGTTGCAGTCGAATGAACTCCGGTTGTGCGGCACATAGCCCTACGATCTCTGGCCAGAGACAGTCCATATTGGGTACTGCACCGGACGAGCGGCCTGCCGTCGAGAGTTCCTGAATATTCACACAGAGTGCAGAGATGTGGTCGACGACTACGAAGTTACTAACAGTATCCGGGTTCGTCGACTGCATGCCATAGAACGTGAGATAGAAGTCACAATCTTGTCGGATTTCAATGGTGCATATATCGTATAAGTCAGAGTCTGACGATAAAGCAAGTTACTGTAAAGCCTTCGAAAGAAAGGACAGGCTACTCACAAGCTCGGGTGTCCTTGAATAAGAAGCTACTGTGCGACCGTGACAGACCCGCAGCGAAGAATCGAGTGCCAGGATGTCTGATTTGAAGGAACGGCACCCTATGTACTTGGCAAAGAGACTTGCAGATATCCAAGATAGCACGCTGAGCTGATGGAAGTACTTGTAGCTCTACTTCACGCTGATCGAAGGAGTACCGTAGCATGGTGGTAAGTGCGAGCCAGGTCGTTTCTGCGGTGTAATTTGAACTGTGTACTCCCACACTAAACCCGTGGGAAGATATGTTCAGCGGATGCCTTGCAGGTAGATCACTCTCGAGAATTGTGTGCGCATGCCAAGTGACATTGGTCAACTTGAGGTACTTATAGTGGCGGAATCTCTGGAGGAGGGATGTGAGGTCGTGAGGTGTCACAAAATGGGGCTTGTCGATTGTTAGATCTGCACACTGCAAGCATGATGAGGGAGGGGTTCGAGGGAGGGAAGCAAATAGACGTTGTGACGTTGACCTTTGTAAGATGGTGGCATTGTTCGGAGAGTCCTGGATATGGAAAGAGATGTAAGCTGGGACCGGATACCCCTGCCGGTGGGATATAAATACTACAAATGGCAATGGCTGCATCTGAAGCAGATGAAGCCACAGCCGATCTCCTACACGCTGCACCAGAATCGTTTCCCAGACATACTGCAAGATTGGCATGAACTTCGTCGGCGTGTTTACCACTAACGACAGAAATGCGCACATATCCCCGGAATTCCTGATCGATACCGTCCGGAAGAGCTCCTGGCGGCAGATACGAGCCCAGTAGACACAGGTGAGCGAACACGCTGTGACATTCTTGATGGCCTCTTTCCGATTCGGCACTGTCCTGCGAAGATCGAGCAACCAAAATGCATTCTCGCATACGTCGAGGAGAATGCGCCTGAATAGCTCGGGTGGTATGTCGGCTCCAGTAGCCATAGCTTTGTGTGATGATTTGTCTACGGTGGGTAAAGCATTTGAGTAAGGTCTTCTTGAGTACAATTGAGCTATAACTCACCAAGTAGATATATACCAATGCAGCAGAAGCTCCCTTGACAAGCAAGCTATGTGTCGAGCGTTGTGTCGGCTTGGGATGTCGATGAAGGCGAGAGGCAAGGTAAAATGATCGGGGATTGGGGGACTGTGGCAATCCTACCATCGATAGCTGGCTTTGAGCTCAGATCGGGAAATCTGTGACGTCGCCACGTAACGCTCATCGTGGAAAGGTATGATATAACTATAATCGAGACGCACGCACGCACGCAAAGATGACTACAATGATGCCCAGACTCTAGCTATTGACTATAGAGCGGTATCCGGCATCTCCAGGTTGCGAGACGACTTTGAGCGCGGGGTAGCTAGGTGGGCCACACATCGTCTACGAAAGCAGTGAGTTGTTAGCCACGATTAATCGAGCCACGAGCAGATCGAGGATAGTAAACTCACGCGAAGCTTCATGGTATTGTCTGTCGCTTCAGCAGGATTAGTGGTGGGTGCTTTGACTTGAGGAAAGTCGTCCGTCGTCGAAAGGACCTTCTCAAGCTTCAAGTCCCGATGCGCGATATCTTGACTGGGTATACTGCAGTCATATTGAGCACTCTAGTGGCGGTGTAACAACACCGACAGGGTAGATTCTGAACTGAGTTCATGTTTGGGGGTTTATATGACAGCATAGACACGGTATCCTTGGGGAACGAGATGTTTGGGGCCATACACTGGTCACCGGAAATTCGTGAGGTATCACTAACCTAGAGTATGTACTAGACACTGCTGGCAGCACATGACCCGGCCGCATCTACAATCATCATCCGATGTAACCATGTTCTTCAGCAGCTGCAGGTAACGTTTGGTTGAGAATATGATTCATTCGAGATGAAGTAGTACTTAACAGCGTACCTCCTAGGTCAGCTAATGTTTCAACGTCGACTGCACGAGCACCCCGACTCGGACCCTCGGCATAGTAGTAGAACAGACCGATACGACCATCTCGGAGCTTGTCCAATATTGCACGTTGAGCTTCCATGAAATGGATGAGATGATCGTGACTATCAAACTCCAGTTGCAGTCGGATGAACCCTGTTTGTGCAACACATATCCCTATGACCTCTGCCCAGGGGGAGGCCACATGATTGTGCAATCTGTTGGATGAGTGGCCTAGAGTAGTAGAGTATTCCGCAGTAGATTGCCGTGTACAGCTACGTGCGCGGAGTACAGAGATATGGTCGACCACCATGGGATCTCCCCGATTAGCATCTGGGAGAGCCATCTGTGTGACATAGAAGGAAAGAGTTAATTGGGAGCCATAAAGGAATTCATCAAAATCGTTGCTGGGTTTATGGTCTCGGATAGAAATCTTGCATATATTGTACAGGTCTGATAAAATGTCAAGTTGGCGTGAGCCATTCGAATGAACGTATGGGCGACTCACAAGCTCGGGTGCCCTTGTGCGAGTCTTGTGTGCTAACAGGGAAAGCATCTCTTTCCATCTCAGTGTCAAGAAGCAGGTATGATGGCACTTTAGGTCCCTGGTAAAAGGACTTGCAAATAACCAAGATAGCTCGCTGAATTGATGGCAAGACTTGTAGCGTTGGTACGGACTTGTACGCCATTGAAGGCATAAACGAGTTTTGCCTCGAGAAACGGCGCAAAACGGCAGTGAGAGCGAGCCAGGCCGTTTCTGCAGTATACTCTGAACTGTGTACTTCTACACAGAAATGACGGAAAGATATATCCAGCGGATCCCTTATGAGTAGATGACTTTTGACACATGTCTGCGCATCCCATGTGACCCCAGTCAGCGTGAGCGAGCCGTTTTCGCGGAACTTCTGGAGGAGGGATGTAAGGTCGCGGAGAGTCACGAAACGGGGTTTGTCGATTCTTAGAGAGGTGCACGGCAAACACGACGAGGGAAGAGTTCGAGGGAGGGAAGCAAAGAGACGTTGTGATATTGAACGTCGTAAACTGCTGGTATCGGCGGGAGAGTCCTCGATATGAAAATAGACAGAAGGCCGTCGCAATGACCAGATTCGAAATAATGAAGGCTGCATCTGAGCAAGATGAAGCCACAGCCGGGATCCTACACGCTGCACACAGCAGGAAAAACCTACTTCGCTAATTGAATCTAACCTAATACTTGCCACACTAGCCGTGCTATTTGTCACTATTTTTCTCCTAGCAGAATACTAAAGACAATATCTCCTAGTTTTTCACTCAATGAACGAACTTGTTTCTATCTTACAGCCTGAGTACGATATGGATGTCGGTTGGTGAAAGAGCGGACTCAGGCGGGGTATCAAAAGAGTATGGCATTGGATACAGATTTTTGACATGCTACATCGCCACTGCATTTTCCGACGCTGATCATACCTGAAATCTAGTTCCTCGCGTTGTTTGTACCCGAGACAGCTGTACGACGACGACTTTGGGAGGACCCAAGACATGCACCTGCATAAACGCCGACCTACCGTAGATGTCGCCGTATATGGTACGCGCATTGGTGTTGTTGTCGTTGCACCGTTGTAATGGTGATGATACTAGTAGTCATGACTGTTAACTATACCGTGTTGAAGTGTACACGGCGGTCGCTGCTCACAGCCTACTCGAGGAGAAGACCTGCGAATAGTTTCATTACATAAGAACTCCAACGGCTGTTTGTCATAATCACGCACCTATCGTTTAATCCGAGCCCGGTGTGCCTACATGATACGCAAGGTACCGTAGCGTGCAGTCAGGAAAATGTACGAAGCAATTACTGTTGCGAAGCGAAATTGGCGCGTACCTAAAGGATAAGGAGATAGACAGAGTGGGACAAGCTGTAGCAGACGAAACGGCACAGAAGGACGTGCTGGATGCACGTTTGTGTCCTCTTGTGAACATAATTTGACTATCGGCATTGATGGAATGACGACCTACAAGGAAGACTATTAGCAATGTACTGCGCAACTTCGTACCTCGCAAAAGTCCTACGCCTGTGTCGTCAACCACCTCCTACACGCCAGCACCTCCATCACCCATGCGCATACATGGGTCATCTTCGTGCACATGTGCTACGTCACACACCCCACACCCGACGTGCACCTCTACACGATGATGATCAAAGCTGTCTCATCATCGACTCATCGACTGGCATCCATGCACTTACTACTGAGGTAACGCTAGAGCCATCTCCGGGATGCAATTGTGAAAAAATGCTTGACAAAGTAAAGACAGAAGTAGCAGTTGTCAGTCAAAGGAAGCGACTGTGGGTGAGCCGGTGAGGAACGGTCAATAAACAGAGAATGACGGAGGCGCGCAACTCCGGGGTTTCGCGAGTAGCGTGATGGGCGCCCAGCATAACTGCCTTATTGGGAAGTGCGGCGCAGCGCTTTATGAGCCGTTCACATCCACAACTCTCACCCGGTACTCTTTGCCCTACCACCACCATCCCCCTCTTTCTCCTCGGTGCAAATGGACGACACTCACATCATTTGGGCTCATTCTCGTCCTCTCCCATATCCATATCCCTACTCCCCGCAACGACTCGTGCTCGACACGCATGCTTGACGAGCGAGCGACTCTACCATGGTTAGCGCAGTTTACGCCATGAACCGGTGTGTTGTCCACAATGATGCTTGTGTGCTCTCGCGCACTATGTGATTATGGATGTGCTGACTTCTCTATTATTCTTTCTATCTTAAGTCTCGACTACTCAGACCATGATTCTCACTCAACGTCTCCTAAAGACTCAGGCGTTCGCTGCCTTCGCTGGGTCTGCTGACGTGCACACCCTGTCAAACTCGAATCTGCCTACAACGTCTGTCTATTTTCCCTTCTGGCCATGATGATTAACATTATGTATACTGCAGACCCTCGATTCACGCGCAAGATCATGCCGCTCTACCATACTATCAATCAGACATATGTCAACAGCCTCAACGGAACCGAGGAGACCCATGCGAGGACGTCCGCATCCAAGGCAAAGTCGCAGTTTTGAACGGTGTTGAAGTATGCACAACGGCAATTGTGCGTAGTTAGTCCCTCTCTTCCCAATTATTCCTTCATCCGCTCCCCCTTCCTTCTGTTCTCCTCGAGCTCGTTACCTTCTTCGCTCCCCTTTCTTTACTCTCCCTTAATTCTCCCTTCTCCTTCCCTCTCCTATAACTTGCTTGTTGACTCACTCACTGGCACAGGCAGCAGAGACTGAAGATGTGACGACGGCCCGCTCATCAAATCCAACGGTGTCGTCATCATCGTCACATTCCACTCTCACTCCGTTCTTATCCCGGCGCCTCAGTAAGTCTTTAGGGTCCCCATGTCTATTATCTATGGGGATGACCTGTCTCACTAATGCTTAAGCATTGCGGAAGACTTTGGAGGTTCCCAAGTGCACCATAAGATCATCAGGAAAAAGGAAATTCTGCATACCCGTAGTGCGGAGTCTGTATGTGACGCTCCAAGCGAGCAGTCAACGAACCAGGTGAGTGTCTGCGAGTCTTCCGACGGGCGTAGGAACAGGGGTGT
>JAXQIY010000061.1:0-13252 GCA_037041695.1 Irpex sp. PG99-01B2
AGTCTGAATTCACGACGAAAGTGAGTGAGACACACCTGCCAGATATGGCAGTTGCGAAACTTATTTTCGGCACAGTAGTTTGGTGAAATTCGCAGGTTAGGCTCACGCACACAGTGGATAAACGAGTAATAATGTGGATGATTATTTCAACGTACGAGAATTTGGTCTTTATAGACATTTTTCTAAAGCTAATTTACTAACATAAAACCACACAATTCTCCGTGCTTGGTAAGGCGAAGTGAAATCAGGAAGGAACGGGAGGAACTAACAAAAACGGAAGGCGGACTCAACGCCCACAGCCCTGGTCGGCGCTACGCGCCGCCATCATCGGGATAACCCCGCTGACGCCCGAATAAACAACACATAGCATGCTTGTACTGATTTGTATGTACCTAGATTGACACTTCGTGCTGTTTACACTTCGATTGGTCCATCCGAGCCCGCGCAGGTTGGCTGCGCAGTGCGAAGTTACGTCGCAAGCTTGTTTACACTCATTGGTCACCACTCGGAGACTATGTGTACAACATCTGGTGGCGTCGAACGGACATTTATTTTCAACATCCATTGGAGGCCAACGGATCTGCACATATAATGTCCGGGCACCTTGCAGATGTCCTTTGTGGTTACGGGCGAGGATTTTGAGACGGACATTGGCCTCCAATGGACGTCGATGGCAGGGTGAGATGGCTGAATATTGTCCAGCGATGTCTGCTGGCCTTGCCGGGTCCGGCGATATTACCGACTTTACAACTAGACCGAGATAAGTCAGTTTCAAAGTACATGCACATTACTATCCAAACACAGTAATAAAGTCGGTACATAAGGAGACGATGAGGAGATCATGTCAGTGTACTGCACTGAATGTTATCGACTTGTTTATCGATTCTCGGTGTGAGCTGCTTACTTAGAAATGGACCCGTTCATCAATATACGCGTCGATTCTCGGTGCGAGCTGTCTACTGCTTAGTAATGCTCATTCATCTAGGTAAGCCTACGTGCGTCTGAGCGTGTTTCCTAATGCGATACACCCCTATTTTAGTACAGGAGTGATACATATGCTGATCAACAAGGGAATAGACGCAGGAGGGATACCCAATACAGCGTTCAAAAAGGCGTGGAAGTGTGATGGCATCGCTACAAACTCCGTGATTGACCATGTTTCTAATGTCAGCACTCATGTGGGATTTGACCCGCACCAGAGCAATGCCGATAACAACAATGACGATGACGGGAAGACGAACACCATAGTGATCTTTCATTCCTCATCAGGAAAAAGTGTGATATCTCTCAGAGCTCTGGAAAAGCTGGGAGCATCCCGAAGCACTCTGTAACTCTGGGAGTTATCGAAATGTTTCCTGATGTTCCGAGTGGTGATATCCTCATACACACGCGGCTGCGGCTATTGTTTCGGTTGGGGTGCGCGCTGTGGACATGAGCGCTCTAACGGACCAGTCGGAGAGAACACGCAAACACGCAATGACCCAAACGACACAAAGTGCCAAAATCTCAGAGGTAGGTCACTAACTCTCAGACGCTCGGGAATGAAGGATCAATGAGATGGGATTTGTTTTTGGGGTTTACTGAGTAGAGGGTGCGAAAGAAACACAGACGGAGAAACGGTGAAAGCGAATAAAAGGTGGGGGAGCTGTGATCGTATAACTGCCCTTACGGATACGCACGCGCATGGAAACATCTTGCACCACTACTTCGTCTCTTGCATCCCCGCCCTCACAGCCACTCTTGACTCTTCTCCTGATCGACATCGACTGCGCCGTCTGTCCTACATTACACATCCTCCACCTCAATGACGCCACCGTCAACAACCACATCCCCGGAGTCATTGCTGAAGAAACCTAGCTGAGTTCTCTTGAACTCCTGGAATTCTTCGACTCCTGCATCCTCCCATATATCCTTCAGGGCTTCCACACTTGCGTGACCAGCGCTATGAAGATACGATTTAGCGTTTAGTTAAACAGAAACTGAAAGTACTAACGTGCACCGACTCTCCCATTGTTCACGATATTCACCTCCCTTTCCCCATTGTAACACTTCTAAATTACTATACGTGGTTCGGAGATACTCCACGAACCTATTCTCCCCGATCGGCTCTTTACTTTCGACGCCCGGGTCCGGAGCATCTGAGGAGGGAGTGATATTATGAGGGTCTTCCAAGCAAGTGTCGAGGAGACACATGAGCTGCTGTATGGCGGTGTTCGCGGTTTGGTTCAACGTAAAAGGGAAGGAGTCCCAGGGGCGTTTGTGATCCACGGGTTTAAAAGCGCGGATGTAACGGAGAGGAGCGCGGCAGGTAGGACATTTGAGGGAACCTGGCAGCCACCCAGTCTTAAAAGAGGCGAAGAAGTACCTTAGAATACAAATAGCGCAGAAGGTATGGCCACACTCGTGATGAGTAAGTAAGCAAGAAGCAGCACTATGCCAGATCAACTTTAGTTGAGTTTTAGGGTTTGACACACAGCACTCACGTGACGTCGCCGCACCTAGCCAGAGAGTCAGAATGATTGTCATATTTGACTTGTAAGTGGTTTTTGATAGTGAAAGACTCACACGGGGCATGTATGTGACTGCTTTATCGTATTGACGAGTGCGACGACTTGTTGTACCCGGATCCCGAATATGACACTGTCGCGATCCTCGGTCAGTCTGGCACACGCTGACACGCTGGTTGCACGAGTAGGGGGAGCAGAATGTTTTTGTCCTTTGGTAGCTACGACACAGCAGCGGCTCGGTAAGTTCAAGTTGCATACCTTGTGTTGACTTGCACGTACGAGATGTATCCTGCGGCCCCGTGTCAGACCGCTGCAGCTTCCCAGCCTCATTTGGTAGCATTCTGTGGTGTTTAATTGAGCTCCTGCGACTGGGTCTAGAGACTTCTCCTTCAGTTGTGGTAAGAGGATTGGTAAGAGGAGAACAATCCGTCTACCGACGTTGGCTTCGTAGAGAGTCTTATAGGGTCCGGGCATATCCGAGAGATGGCGTGATCCGGCGCCTTGATGTGCTCGGACCACCCCGGGGGAGCGACCGGGTCACGGAATGTTCGGTTACCCGATTACTCGGTCGCTCGGTTGCTCGGTTACTTGGGCACCCAGTCACTCGATCACCAGTCAATCGGTCAGTGATTGATAGACTCGCCAGCCAGTCCGGTTAGTCTCGTGTCCAGACGAGTAGCTCAGAGCCGGTCGCGGTGCTCTCGGCAGGCAGTTTCTAACGCTCCTGCTATATATAGTAATTTTTGAGAGAGTTTGGTCGAATGAACTGGTTTCAGGACATACAGCTAACGGACATTGCGGCGATTGCGGTGCGCGGCCGCACGCGGGCAGTTAAGGCACGTGTTGCTCGGACGCCGGAGGGTTTCCTCATTAGGCTGTGCGGCGTAGTGTTGCTCATGGCGCAGCCCAGCTCAGCACGGTTCAGCTTTGATGGCTTTTGATCAGAAGTGATGGACCGAGCCACGCCGAGCAGCTAAGTTACGGCTCGGTTCAAACGGCTACGGCTCAGCCGGTTATGAGCCATCAATACGGGCGCCTCGTCCTCACGTTTTATGGGCCGATACTAACCTTGCCTCTCTGGCTACCTAAACTTCACAATTCTGCTGAACAAACCTCAAAAATATGTCTGTAAGTACTGCAGACTCAATCTAATTGCATTCCGACTGATTTTATTCAAATATGTACAGGATCGGTATACTCGTTCATTGCCACGACCGGCTTAAGCCGTCACAGCCGGTTTATGAGCCGTGAGCCGTGACAAGCTGAACCGGCAAGAGCCGATAACTGATGGCTAAGCTTAGCTCGGCTCCAAATTGGTTCAGCTACACGGCTCGTGGCTAAGGAGCTGAACCGTGGGCAACACTAGTGCGGCGGGTGATGACGCTCTGCGCTTACGCGTCTGGCAACCCATCACGGCTCTCGTCTCACCACTGTTACTATGACAACCCCTTAACTGAACTGTGAATGGGAAGTGAACTATTTCGGAATAGCAAAGGCTACGTCGATGCCATTGCTCCCCAAAAATTCCAATATGCGCAAAGACACTGTGTCATCCACATCCCGAAGTATCATGCTGGAATACGGGCTCGTGCTTTATCCAAAATTCATATACTGGTGTTTTGCGACCTGAACTGAACTGATTTCGAGCTTTGGGACTGATCCACGCTTCTCCATTGAACGGGAGACTTTAGGACTGAGTATGAGTATTATCTACACTATAGAGAATCTATGAAAAATTGTTCCGGGATGGTATCAGCATTGTAGTGAGTACAGCGGATGAAAATGTTGAAACAGCGTGACAATCCGTAACATCTCCCCCGCCAAAGCTCGAGCGCCGGCCCACTAGAACTAGCGTGACAGCCCGTGACCGACCCCTCACCTGGCCGTGAAAAAGTCATCCTCGTGCGATGCCTCTCACGAGCTGGTTTCTTCATGAAATGGTGCGTAAATATTTGACAGCATAGCCAAGACATCAAGTAACGATATGCAAAAAATCCCCAATGTCGTACATAGGTGCAGTCTGTCGATGAATGGGAAGTGAACGGTCTAGTTCACTTCCCATGTTAGCATAGTAACCATACGCGCTACCTTTCCGTAATACCAATCCTTATCTATAATGCCTTTTGATTCCCTCTTTGGCCTTCAAGACAAGCAAGACGGCACAGTTTGTGGTCTCTCTGTCGCGCTGCATACTCATGAACCTAGTTGCTGGATCGAGTTCAACTGCAAGGAGTGCGGTAACCCCGCTGAACGCTTTCTGTGCAAGAGTGATGCAAACGGGAATATGGGGAAGATCTTTATCAGGGTGTGTGACATACATGTCCTATTCTGTTATGATTCTTAACATCACTGCAGTGTAGACGTGTGAGGCTCGTCCCAGCCTCGAAGGGCAAGCAGTACTGCAGCTTCCTGCACTGCCTATCGGACGATAGCTCGTCCGCAAGGTCAAGCAGTCGCGGGACCCCACCAATAGGCTCTTCCATGGCTGCACCGTTTCTGGACCCGACCTTGCTGCCGTTCTCGCCTGACGAGTTTGACTTCGGCCCGACCGACACCTTTCCCTACGGCAACCCTCTTCTCCCGTTTGGTGCCACACCCCTTGTTCCCTCTACAAGCCACTATAGCGCCACTCAATCCACCATATCCGCGCCTCCTAGTCAGCCTGTTGCACAGCTTGCTACGAACTACCGCCGCTCGACTGCAAGGAGACTGGCTGCAAGTCAAAGCGGCCGGTGTCTGTCAACTGCACATACCAGCGATGCGGTACTCACTGCCTGCTCTCTGCACAAACGGTTGCTGGGTGGGAGTGCACTTACGCTGGTCACCGTCTCGCCGACAACTGGGCTTCCGCTTTCACTCGTTCCACACCTGCATCCACAGGCTCTCCTCTCGCTTCGGCTCACGATGCACTCGGAGCTTACTACTGTCTCAACTGGTACTTTGGTTCTTACTTCTGGCGGCTTCCTCCTTCCCTCGCAGCTTGAACAGCAAGGGCCGCGCTGCTTTTCGCAGATGGACCCTATCTGGGACCAGCAATACGTCCGAGGACAGCAGCAGCTGGCAAGTGATGTCTCGCTTCAAACAAAGAGGAAGGATCTAGAGCTGCGGGCGAAGCAGAGTTTCTACTTCATTGTGTGGACACAGGTAAGCCGTCGTCCGTTTTCTCTACTGTGTACAAGCAAACTGACCATTTTGTGAAGGATAATGAACGTGTGGTGACGTTTCACCACCCAGGCTGGAGTACCTGGCCTCAGCTCGAATTTGATGATGCGCGCGCTCTCCTTGCTGATTGCGGGCTGGACGACCTCTCGCGCATTGACCTGTACAATCATAGCTCATGTGGTTGGGTATCTGCAGGCCCTCGACATATTCTTACTCTATCAAACTCAGCTCGTTTCCTGCTCCGTTTACGGGATGATACTTGCTTCGGGCTTGAATAAGAGTTGATGAAGACCAGCAACAGCCCCGTGACTGGTGCCCATCTCCGACTGGGTGTGGGTGTTGAGCGTCAGGCTGTCCGTCACGGCTCCAAACGCTCTCGGATGGAGGCCGATTTTTCTGGCGATAACCAGTTTTCACGTGCACTGTCGCGAGCGTCCTCGGTCGTCTCTGTCGGATCCACAGATGAAAGTAGACACGAAGCGAAGCGCATCAAACTTGAGCTCAATGGCCACATCCGGCAGCCGCCAATGGACTCTGCATCGTAGTCCGGATGCGACCAATGGACCTCGCCGAAAGAGTTCAAAATTACTAGTAAAGAGGATGAAGCGTATTACTGGCTGTCAGTGGGTCCAGTCAGCGGGGAGTACTCACTAACCACCATCCGTGGACATGGTGAGTCTTTCCTTGATTCTGCTGACTACACATACCTTATGCGAATCCTTGGATGGAGAGCGTTAGCACCCCCTTCCATCCAAGGATTCGTGTCATCGTTCTTACGTCGTTGCCTTGTAGGAAATCCAGGCAGCTGCCAATGGACATACACTGAATAGAGACTAGCGGCAGACAATAGATATGTACAAGCGGTGTCCATCGGTAGCCAATAGGCTACTGGAGCACATCGACACCCAATGGACACGCCGTGTGAGTGAAGTCCATCGGTAGTCGATGGGGTCCAGAAGTCCTTGACAGACGGTAGGTGGCAGCCCCATGATATTATGACTGGTAAGCTATGAACGTATATATGACGGTATAGGGGGCGCCAGCTTAGGTCAGGCAGGACCCAAGGGCCTATAAGTGTACTAGTCCGACGGCCACCCATGGACACGCGGGAGTAGGGTCCATTGGTGGCCGATGGCATGCGGCGGTTTCAAGTTTACAATCACAGTTAGCACGTAGAGATAGAATCACATATTTGTTCAGTGTATTCTATAGTAACTGTTGATCTAGACCACTCCAAGTTACTTGCATAGGTGCGTACTCAAGCTACGGATACAGCTTCCACCATTTGGTTCGTGACCCAGAATTAGATATTCAGCGAGTACTTAACATTTCTTCGGAAATGACAATACTACAAGTGTATATATGTAAGAATCAGTTGTATCTGGTGACGGACACCTTACCTTGAGCTGAACTCGCTGAACAGTGTGATGATCTATTCCTCATCCAACATGTCGTCTATAACGTCCAGTCCCCTCCCCTTTGCCACAATCTGTGCCTCCATGGTCTCTGCGAATACCATCATCAGAACATGCACAAAACATCGTAATTTATGTCCGACATTTGGCGCAACTGCGCCTCGTATCCGGACAGCAAAGCATTGAATTGTTCCGCAGTTTCCGTGTTGAAAGCCCTAGTAAGGTGTGCATGTCCGTTGTCGTCCGTTACGACCTTTACGAGATCCGGCTGACTTCCATTCGCAGGTGCTGGTTTGCAATGCTCTCGACAAAAGGCGTCGGTCGTACGATGTCCGACATAGTGCCATGCATCGACGCCACGGGCTGTCGGGATGTTGAGTGACGATGTGACGGAGAAGATCACATGCATCGTCGTATGCGATAAATGGAGGTCGGCGAGCAGGATCACTCTCCCAGGTTTTATCCATGATAGCGAGAACTTGGGGCTGACTCTCCGATTTATAGCACTTCCCCCAGCCAATCGGCATTCCACAAGCCCACTGAAGCGTCTGTAGGCAGTAGATGGACCTCGCTCGAGAGGTGTGGACTACGTCTTGCCCGGCCAAGTCACCTAGCGGCGGCAGATCTACATGGGGGGCTGGCCTTGCGACATTGGCTTCTTCCTGAATACCATTCGCACCAAGAGCTGCCCCTTGCTGACGACGTATCACACGCCTCACACCGGGGAACGAGAGACGTTTGAAGCGGGCCACCCAGGATGCCTCCCATGCTCGGTGAGCTTCCAATTCGCATGTTCTAGATCCATGACGTGCATCACGTCCGCATGGAATGATACCACACTTTAGTTTCAGCGGCAGATGGTCCTTGCAGAATCTGCCATCCTCGTCGACCCTTGTAGTTGACGCCGAGTGGCCCCTTGCAGTCGCTTACTGCACAGATCTAAAAGCATACCCATGTGTCAGTGACCGTCCACAACTGACAGCTCCCATGTGGCTCTTCAGACAGGATGGTACGTACACGATGCCCAACGGTCTTTCCGTCCATGACTGCCATCTGAACATAAGTAACCTCTTTCTGCATTGTCCAGATCGTCTATTGCCGCCTGATCAAGTTCTTCAGCTTGAGCGTTGATACCTTGTGGTGCAATTGAAGGTACTGCATTTTGCTGCGCTGCCGCATTCGGGTGGATGACTGGTTCCTATACAAGTATCGTTATTATGATAGTGAGTCGTTTGGCACTACTCGGAAGTGTGCTGATGTGACCTACATTCGCATTAGGGTTTACCACACCCCCGTTTAAGTTTGGTAGTCACACAACCTCTTCAACGGCGTTTGGCACCTCTGGGAGAACAACACCTTCACGTATAAGGTCCTGTCTGAAGCGCTTCTGGTGTGCGCAGTCCTTGCAGCCATGGCTCAGTGATCTTTGTAACACCCCCCCCCCCCCCAATCTTCGCGATTACGTTGACAACATTTGACACAAGCTCCTCCAACGATGGATAGGATGGGCAACGGAGTTTGTCAAGCTTTCCGTGTGCAACGAGGAGGCGGCTGCTACCGTTCATCGACATCAATATGGATCTCAGCACCCATATCCGGTATCTCGTCTGCTACTCCCATCTTATCTACTACCTCTACCGCCGCTCTCGAACTTCATTCATGACCAGCCAGCTGTACGTCGACTCGCAGAGCATTGTCAAAAACATTGTCTTCTGTGTCGCGAAGCAACAACTCTTAGCGCCCAGCGAACCGTTCTACATCATTCAAGTTAAGTCAGATCAGTTAGAAGGGATATTTGCTGATGTACGTACCCAAAACCATTCTCGCAATTGCGATGTGTTAGAGCTGTCCCGCAAGCTAGCTGTTAGTTCAATGATCAACTCGTTGATGATCAAGCATCCAGAGTGGGACCGTGGCTGAAGTATCTCGATACAGACGGTCCTGACCACATCGACCCACAGTCTGTAACAGGGAACCTCGTCAGCGAAAACGTGTCCCTTCGATGGGAGTGGAAAGCAGGTACCAACGATGCAGGTAGACGCAGTCCTCGCCGCTAGCCGTGACATGCCAGACAGCGATCGGCCACTTTCCTCGACGTGGGTACTAAAGGAGACCCAGCTCGCACAGCTGACGGCGGACGTCTGGGCGAGCGCGCAAGCGTTCTCGAAGTTTCCCAATGCCACTGTTGACGAGATCCCACAAGTAGCAGCGAGCCTACAATATCCTTATAGGAATACTCAGAGTTAGTGAAATAACATGTAGTTGCCAAGGGTCCCCGAGCTGATACACACCTCCACAGATGAACAGCCGTTTAATTTACAAGATATCCCCGCTGGTGTGCGAATCAAAAAGCTTGATAAAGACGAACCTGTCCCCTGTTTTTTCAATGTGGCAAAACAAAGAAGTTTAAAGAATTGCGAAACCACGTTGGAACTCATATTTACCGCGCACAGTACAATCAAGACGATCCTACTGTAAAGGTGTCGGTAAGTTTAACAAAGGCATACAACAGGGACGAGCTTTCTCACAGGATATGCAGGTTGGTCATGATGCACCGTGCGGATTCTGTGGCTGTGACGGTTGCACGATTAGCCTTGTCATCCAAGGCAAGAACTTGAAGCACGAGGTCCATTCAGACTGTCCATATCACTATGATGGCAGCTACAACTCAGCGAAGAATTCGACCGCCAACACACCATCCACAAACGTACCTATTCACTGTCCCTTCTGTGCTGTTGACCCTGTCACCAGGGACCGCGTCACCGTCTGGAAGTACTTATAACCTTCAAGGTCATCTACGTTCAGCACATCCCGACGTCAAGAGAGAGGATCACAAGAAGAAACTCACAAAGGCTCAAATATGGGAGGGCCACATCAGACTGTCGGAGGCCGAGAGACTTGGAGTACCAAAACCGGAGGTACAGGAGTGGAGGTTGCTGAACGATGTTCCCAGCACGTCCGACATTGAACAGCTTGAGTCACTAGACAGCGATGGTGATCTTGAGAAGGTTGCTTCTTGTTTCCAAGTGAACGGAGGACGTAGGCGGGCAGGTATGGCGAGGGGATCAGGCAGACGCGGCATATGAATGAGCTTGTATACGGTCAGGAGCAAGGAGGTTGTATCGTCAGCGACGAGCACTCGAACTCGCATAACTTACGCCTATCATACACGTACTATAGCGCCTGCAGTTGCTATATATAGGTATTACCGTTAGTGTTGCTCATGGCGCAGCCCAGCTCGACACGGTTCAGCTTTGACATGGGGTAGTGGCTGGCGCCCTCCGACCGATTTCCCAGGAGGTGAAAAGATATAGACAGTGCTTTGCCTGAAATCTGGGAGCTGCTGGCAATCTAAAGATAAAATCATTAGGTTTTTCCGAGTGGTAAGGATAAACAGGATATAAAAGGTAGGCACTCACTCACAAGATATCTTTGAGTGCGATAGGCCGCATCACTGACACATGGACGGGCAACGTGCGCGCCTATGGCGTATATCTGCCATCATTGCTCCCGAGCGCGATCAAGTGCACCTTGACAAGAGCCGGGATGACGACGCCGTGGATGATGGGCGTAGTCCAAGCATGATTGCCTCATATGGCAGTCATTGCGGCCGCGGCGCTCGCTCTGCCTGCGCGTTCCAATTCCCGACGCCATCAAATGGCGTGATCGCCACACGGGATATCTCCGGTAACGTCCCCGAACCCGTCCTCGTCGTCCCCGACGATGAAGACAACACAATGGTATTTCTCCTCTCCCTTTTCAATTCTCCCTCTCGTTTTTTGCAGTATAGGGTAATATTGTACGTAGATGATGAATATGATGCTCGTTTATTTATAAGAGCACGCGATCTGGATCTTGACACCGGATCTGGTGTGGCCACACAGGTAAATGCCTTCCTGTAAAGGTAACCGTGCCGCATAGCCTCTCGTAGACTTACGAGCAGTATACATGACGTGTCCTAATAATTTATAAAACGTCACATCAATTACTAGACTAATATAAATGTGCTATACACTAGATATGCTGGTCACTAAAGGGTAGTGTCTCCACATCAATGAAGGCATAGAATAAATATTCCACGTAGTTAATACCCTTTTATAGCGTGTATAAGTCAGTAATATACCGCCCGATTACTGATATACGCGCCGCATCTCCTTCGGAGTAGATGTCCTCCTCCTTCCCTCAGGTACAAGAAAAGCGCCCTCCCAAGGGACCAGTATTCATGGCGCGCACGAAATACATTTACAATCGTGTTCATTGCACTATTAATCAGTAGTGTACTAGTTTGTACGGCCCCCTTTATTCTGTACATGACGTTATGAGGTGTGCATTAGCGGTTAGTGTGGCCAGACTACACCACAAACCACATATCACCGTATATAAATGCATGCAACGCGTGGGAACATAAAATACATATGAGAGCATGTTTTCCACTTATATTACTGTACTACTAGCACTTTACCGTGAGCGAATCGAGGTCCTATAGCTCCAGATATGCTCGAAACTGTGAAAAGAGCAGTATCAAAACCGGAAGTCAAGCATGATTCCTTGTGCACCGGCTTCACCGCAACTGTATTGGATGTATCTCGGGCTATGAAACGTCAGTCCACTC
Source organism: Irpex sp. PG99-01B2 (assembly GCA_037041695.1). Lineage (NCBI taxonomy): Eukaryota > Fungi > Basidiomycota > Agaricomycetes > Polyporales > Irpicaceae > Irpex > Irpex sp. PG99-01B2. The sequence continues at coordinate 11,697 of JAXQIY010000061.1, forward strand.
GCAGTAAAGTGCTAGTGACACCATATCATAGGTACAGAACATCTTCCGATATGTATATTATCTCCCTGTGCCGTGTACTCACTTATATGGGGTGATACGTGGTTTGGGGCATAGTCTGGCCACACATACTACTAATACATGTCGTATAGAATCCTATACAGGACGTTGGAAGACACAAAAATCGGTACACAGTTACTTTAAAGTACTCACAATATGACCGCTGAGCTATTTTGCGTGCGCCGTTATCACCTGGCCCTCGGGAGAGCGCTTTGCACGTGGGTGAGGGGAGGAGGAGCACATCTCCTCTGAAGAAGATTTCACTTATACCGCAATGATCGGATGGTATATTAATGATTTATACATGCTATAAAAGAGTATATGAGGCAATCATGCTTGGACTACGCCCATCATCCACGGCGTCGTCATCCCGGCTCTTGTCAAGGTGCACTTGATCGCGCTCGGGAGCAATGATGGCAGATATACGCCATAGGCGCGCACGTTGCCCGTCCATGTGTCAGTGATGCGGCCTATCGCACTCAAAGATATCTTGTGAGCCTACCTTTTATATCCTGTTTATCCTTACCACTCGGAAAAACCTAATGATTTTATCTTTAGATTGTAATATATAGTGGTCTCGGCGTAAAAGAATTCATTTAAACTCCTGTAACATATCTATAGAGTACGGCTAGTAGTATAGAACACGTAGGTATGGTTGGACGATGCCAGGGATGATCTTCTGCATAGTTCATGTTGGTCAGTGTAATACTCTACTATCACCCGCGCAATGCATTCGGATTCACTCTATATAGCCAGACAAACACCCCAAAACATCACGCCAGGACTAGCACATGGCAACTATAACAGTTCCTATAGGTCACATACCGGTTATGCATAGTAGACTTGCATGGGGTTAGGTACCTCTGCCGCTCATAGATCATGCTCCCGTACGAGATCGAGCTAGTATTTTAATCATCGGACGTAATAGATATATTGTACGACTATTATTACCCTTTAATACAGAAGAACGGAGAAAAACGAAGGAAAAGTGAGGGAAATACTTACAGAGTGTGCTCACCGTCAGCGACAGCGATCAGACTCGCTATCGCGTTATCAAGAGCTATCGGGGCGCTTGATCTAGGTACGGGACCCGCCGATCACATTACGTAAGCGGAATCTGGCTCGCTTGGAGGTCGAATGGGGCGAAGGCGAGGTGAAACTGATGAACACGAGCAGAGAAAGCGACTTGAAAACTCGCGAGGTTGACCTGGCCCTGCTCGGCAACCGTAATATCTTTGTAGCCAAACGTTCGGAACAACTCCCTGTTCTTATCCCTGGCAGCAGCAAGTGGAATCCCGGCCTTCAATCTCTGCAAAGTATCTTCGTACTACTCGCAGGCGTCAAAAGTGATGCGAAACATGTCGGCAGCGAACTATAAGAGAACAGGACGAGATGAATTCCAAAATATTTGTGGGGTAACAAAGGATAGTATATGGCATGAATGTGTACATATAGTGGAATTAAAATGAATACTTCGTATACTATGAGCACTTCTCTCA